>JAVTVY010042216.1:0-18904 GCA_036873755.1 Hanleya hanleyi
GGGTCAAAGGTCAGTTCCGGTGACCTTCAGCGACGTACACCAAACAGAAGCGAGTATTTAAAATCCGTCACAGAGCTCTCGTCCAATCAGAAGCGAGTATTTTGACCCAGTGCATTATGGGCCATATCCAAGATGGTGGTTCCAAAATGACGGATCCAACATGGCGGCTCCAAAATGGCGGCGTATGAGAGCTTCTGGACATGGACCTGATCCGGTCACGTGAACGGAAGCGGAAGTGACCTCACAGAGGTCATATGCAAATGTCACTTCCGACCTCAGCTAGCGTGCTATAAAAGGGAAGCGGCCTGACCGTTTCATCAGACACTCTGTCAACTACCAAGATGTTCACTTGTACTACGTGCTCGAAATCATTCACTCGTCTGCACGACTTGCGCCGCCATGAGGTTACCAAGCACGAAGGAACCGCCCGGTATAACTGTACGATATGTACACTGTCGTTTCAGCGCCCGGATCATTTACAGCGCCACACACGTGCACGCCATGAAGTACCCAAGCGTCCATACGAAGAATGTGGTCGACTTTTCAAACTGACCAGTCAGTTGCTGCGACACCAACGCACACGACACCCTGTTCGGCAGCCACGTTTGCAGGTAGAAGAGCCCGTAGGCATCAATATCGAAACAGGGGGAACTCCCACCCATCGCACGAGGGACGATGATGATGTCGCCTTAATTCAACAGTCAAATTCCGACGACAAGACCTTGGGCCAGATTTTGTACGACGTGGAGGGTAAAGTACACTTCGTGGGCGAACCCATAAATGTTCCCAGCGATCTGTCACACGTAGACCATCCAGTGAGTGACATTTATCGGCGCCATTGGCCCATGATCCGGCACTGTTTCTACCGTCATCGCCCTATTCAAGATGTCTACAATTTCCGACTGACTGACCTCACCCGACTACGCAACTACGTGGAAGCCATCTTCAATGACCAAGCTACGTCCTTCAAATTAAATCTGGCGTTTGGTTATGTGCTGCAGCATAAAGAGACAGTCCAAGTCCGATATTTTTACCCGAGCAGTAACATCCGGGTATTTGACCAACCGTTTACCATCATTAACCGAGTGTCGCTAGAGACGATGCTGGAGAACTGGACACCGTGGATCCCTTGGAATGGGCCCAACAACAACGCCCCAACACCAAGTGGACAGTGGAGAGTGTGACCAATGTTACGTTTTTCGTTACCAAGCTGACCGACCACCCCATCGGCTGAATGCGTCACTCATGCACTGATGAATACCATAACATGCCGTACATACTCTATATGTCTACATGTTGGTCGTTGACGTTACGGAGGTGACCGAAGAGATACGGAGATTACCGAAGATGTCACGGCTCGGCCCTCGACTTGGGGATAGTTGAACTGAGCGTGCTAAAAATAGATCACCAGCTAGCGTGCTATAAAAGGGAGGCGGCCTGGCCGTTTCATCAGACAATCTGTCAACCACCAAGATGTTCACTTGCACAACTTGCCAGAAGATGTTTACTCGTCTAGATAAGTTACGACGCCACGAGGCCTCCATCCACAACGATGCCCGGTATCCTTGTATAATCTGCGCACGGTCATTCAATCGGAAGGATAATTTACTGCGCCATGAGAGGGTACTCCACGCGGGTGCGACAGTACTATGTAATGATTGTGGTCGACTCTTCAAACGAGTAGGTCAGTTAGTCGGACCCAGTCGGTTTAGACGGCACCAACGTTTGAGGCATGCCCCGTCTCTACGGTTTGGGCGACAACTTTCCACTAAAGAGGAGCCGCGGAAGGTCAGACCCAGTGAAGATGAACCCGGAGAGACGAACGCCACTGGTGATGCGATGACGCAGAGCCTGCCTATACCCACGGTCGAGGAGGGCCTGGATATCCAGCCGGACCCCTCCGTTACGGTTTCGAGTCATACGCCTGACAACATCGAACATTTTCTGGACGAGCCCATAAATGTTCCTAGCGATCTCTTACAGGACGCCCAGCCAGTGAGTGACATTTATCGGCGTCACTGGTCCATGATACGGCACTGTTTCTACCGTCATCGCCCTATTCAAGATATCTACAATTTCCGACTGACCGACCTCGCCCGTCTACGCAGCTACATGGAAGCCATCTTCAATGACCAAGCTACGTCCTTCAAATTGAATCTGGCGTTTGGTTATGTGCTGCGGCATAAGGAGACAGACCAAGTCCGATACTTTTACCCGAGCAGTAACATCCGGGTATTTGACCAACCGTTTACCATCATTAACCGAGTGTCGCTAAAGACGATGCTGGAGAAACTGGACACCGTGGATCCCTTGAAATGGGCCCAACAACAACGCCCCAACACCAAGTGGACAGTGGAGAGGGTGACCAATGTTACGTTCTTCGTGACCAAACTACGGAATATTGCCATCGGGTGAATGTATTCACCCATGCACTGATAGATACTCAGAATGCACAAACATGTATCTGAGGATATGTTGCCTCAACGGTATCCTGGCCTGCCCGACGATGATTAGAATAAACGGTTCAGATGGCACTTTCTGAAATGGAGACTTCTGATTGGACAAGAATACATCTAACGGACAGGAACGAATATGAAACATGCAAATGGTGGCCTCTGATTGGATAAGAATGTTCTTGAATTGTAAATATACCCAACGCGGCTCCCCCAGCGTGGGTATGATGTAACATTGGGGAGAATAAACTATATGAAAAAAACTTCTTGTTGTTGTTGTTCTCTCATGTGTCATCCTTGTTGTTGTTGCTGTTGTTGTTCTCTCTCCGGTCTATATCATGGCGTTATGTTAGAGTGTTAAGGTGTAACGACGAGCGTTGACGGGCATCACTGCATTTCGAAGAATTAGTGACAATTCCATGGAATATCAGAGCTTCTGATCTATTTCACCAGGGCGTTGAAGCATTAAGAATGGTGTTGGTGGGCGTTGCTACAAGATGACACCTCACACGGTCCATTTGGACCACGGATGGTCCATCTCTACACCAAATACCTCCTTTCACTGCCCCAAAATGCTCACTTTCGCTACTACTCCTACTGATGACGTCACCAATGACGTCACAGATGACGCGAACATACCTCAAATCGGAATGTACACCCCGAGAGCTACAAAATGACACCTCACACGACGCATTCGGACTAAGGATGGTGCATCTCTACACCAAACTCACCTCACGCACCCACAAAATGTCCACTTTCGCTACTACTCGTACCGATGACGTCATCAATGACGTCACAGATGACGCGGACATCCCTCAAATCGGAATGTACACCCCGAGAACTACAAGATGACACATTCCAGGACGCATTCGAACCGTGAATAGCCCATCTCGATCCCAAATACCTTCATGTACTGCCCGAAAATGACCACTTTACTTACTACAACCAACTGCGCCTGCGCAGATTGACGCGACTTGCATTCAAAAACACGCCATTCTGACTCTACCCCACACAAGCTTCACTTTGACACCCTCCACGACCCATTCGGACCCATAGCGGTCCATCCAAATAACATCCTTCACTGCTAAAAAATGCCCACTTTCGCTACAACTTGTACTAATGACGTCACCAATGACGTCACAGATGCTATAAATATCCCTGAAATCAGGGTCTATACTCCGAGAGCTACAACATGATACCCCACACGACGCATTCGCAACGCGGATGGTCCATCTCTACACCAAATACCTTCCTGCACTGCCCCAAAAGGCTCACTTTCGCTAATACTCCTACTGATGACGTCATCGATGACGTCACAGATGCTTCGGACATGCCTCAATTCGGAATGTACACCCCGAGAGCTACAAAATGACACCTCACACGACGCATTCGGACTAAGGATGGTGCATCTCTACACCAAACTCACCCTCACGCACCCACAAAATGTCCACTTTCGCTACTACTCGTACCGATGACGTCATCAATGACGTCACAGATGACGCAGACATCCCTCAAATCGGAATGTACACCCCGAGAACTACAAGATGACACATTCCAGGACGCATTCGAACCGTGAATAGCCCATCTCGATCCCAAATACCTTCATGTACTGCCCGAAAATGACCACTTTACTTACTACAACCAACTGCGCCTGCGCAGATTGACGCGACTTGCATTCAAAAACACGCCATTCTGACTCTACCCCACACAAGCTTCACTTTGACACCCTCCACGACCCATTCGGACCCATAGCGGTCCATCTCTACCCCAAACACCTTCATGTACTGCCCCAAAATGGCCACTTTACTTAATACAACCAACTGCGCATGCGCAGATTGACGCGACTTGCATTCAAAAACACACCATTCTGACTCTACCCCACACAAGCTTCACTTTGACACCTCACACGACCCATTCGAACCGTGATTAGCCCATCTCTAACCCAAACACACCCCTATGCGCGCGCTGCGGCCGGGGCGGAATTCAAAAAAAAAATTTTCCCGAGAACTACAAGATGACACCTTCCAGGACGCATTCGAACCGTGAATAGCCCATCTCGACCCCAAATACCTTCATGTACTGCCAGAAAATGTCCACTTTCGCTACTACTCGTACCGATGACGTCACCGATGACGTCACAGATGACGCGAACATCCCGCAAATCGGAATGTACACCCCGAGAACTACAAGATGACACCTTCGAGGACGCATTCGAACCGTGAATAGCCCATCTCGATCCCAAATACCTTCATGTACTGCCCGAAAATGTCCACTTTCGCTACTACTCGTACCGATGACGTCACCGATGACGTCACAGATGACGCGGACATCCCTCAAATCGGAATGTACACCCCGAGAACTACAAGATGACACCTTCCAGGACGCATTCGAACCGTGAATAGCCCATCTAGACCCCAAATACCTTCATGTACTGCCCGAAAATGGCCACTTTCGCTACTACTCGTACCGATGACGTCACCGATGACGTCACCGATGACGTCACAGATGACGCGAACATCCCTTAAATCGGAGTGTACACCCCGAGAACTACAAGATGACACCTTTCAGGACGTATTCGAACCGTGATTAGCCCATCTCGACCCCAAATAACTTCCTTCGCTGCTCCAAAATGGCCACTTTACTTACTACAACCAACTGCGCATGCGCAGATTAACGCGACATGCATTCAAAAACACACCATTCTGACTCTACCCCACACAAGCTTCACTTTGACACCTCACACGACCCATTCGAACCGTGATTAGCTCATCTCTAACCCAAACACACCCCTACATAGCACCCAAAATGCCTGTTTTCTATACTACGGCCAGACTGCGCATGCGCAGACTATTGAACACGGACGAACCATTAGTGTAGTCAAGTGCTCCTCCACGAGAGCTTCAAAATAAGACCTCACTCGACCCCATTGGACCATGAGTGGCCCACCTAGACTCCAACATGTCCACCCCGTATGGGCCTATACACCCATAGCCATGCAGTATAGGCCTATGGGCCTACCCAGGCCTCGGTGACTTTTTTCAAAAATTTCACCGATTCGCTCCGCAACACTTCCTATCGTGTTCTAAATGACGAGACGAGTAAAACGAGACCCCACAACCCTACCGCAAATGTATAGAAGTGGGTTTCCCAGTAGGATAAACATTGAACCTATACCCCAGTATGGGTCTATATGGGGCTCGGTGACTTTTTTCAAAAATTTCACCGATTCGCACGGGGACACTTCCTATCATGTTCTAAATGACGAGACGAGTAAAACGAGACCCCACAACCCTACCGCAAATGTATAGAAGTACGTTTCCCAGGGGGACAAACATTGATCCTATACCCTCAGTATGGGACTATATGGGGTTCGGTGACAAATGTATAGAAGTACGTTTCCCAGGATGGTCCTATACCTCCCATACCCCATATAGGCATTTTCCCGTAATTTAGGATAAAGTCCGTATTCCGTATTTTTTCAGGAAAATTTTTACATACACTCACCCTGGAACTAGGGAAAGATAACTATGTTGATAGACAAGCCCCGTTAAGCCCGGCGACCTATATACCCCTCATACCCCATATAGGCATTTTCCCAGGTTTTTCGATAAAGTCCGTGTTCCGTATTTTTTTTTTTTGTTCAGGAAAAATTTTACATGCACCCACCCAGCCATCAAATACCCCTTCACCTAGGCTTCACGTTGATACCTCACTCGACCCCATTCGACCATTAGGGGCTCCCCTAGATGCCAAAACGTCTATTTTCATACCCTTGGGCCACCGCGCATGCGCAGAATGACCCTAATTCAACCCCACACCCAGTCCATCAGATGCCCCTTCATGAATGCTTCACTTTGATACCTCACTCGATCCCATTGGACCATTAGGGGCTCCCCTAGCTCCAAAAAGGCTATTTTCATGCCCTTGGGCCACCGCGCATGCGCAGAAGGCCGATATGTCAACCCCACACCCAGTCCATCAGATGCCCTTCACGAATGCTTCACTTTGATCCTCACTCGACCCCATTGGACCATTAGGGGCTCCCCTAGCTCCAAAACGTCTATTTCCATACCCTTGGGTCACCGCGCATGCGCAGAATGCCGATATTTCAACCCCACGCCCAGTCCATCAGATGCCCCTTCACGAATGCTTCACTTTGATACCTCCTACGACTCCATTGGCCCATTAGGGACTCCCCTAGCTCCAAAACCGCTATTTCCATACCCTTGGGCCACCGCGCATGCGCAGAATGCCGATATTTCAACCCCACACCCAGCCCATCAGATGCCCCTTCACGAATGCTTCACATCGATACCTCACTCGACCCCATTGGTCCATTAGGGGCTTCCCTAGCTCCAAAACGTATATTTCCATACCCTTGGGCCTCCGCGAATGCGCAGAATGCCGATAGTTCAACCCCGCGCCCAGCCCATCAGATGACCCTTCATGAATGCTTCACTTTGATACCTCACTCGACCCCATCGGTCAACTAGGGGCTCCCATAGCTCCAAAAAGGCTATTTTCATACCCTTCGGCCGCCGCGTATGCGCAGAAGGCCGATATGTCAACCCCACACCCAGCCCATTAGATGCCACTTCACATAAGCTTCACTTTGATACCTCACTCGACCCAATCGGACCATTTTATCTAGGGACTACTTTTTCTCCGCGGAAGCTTTTTCCCGAGACCGAATCACGGCCAAAACCACGGCCAAACCGCATCACCGCGCATGAATACATTTTTTTTTTTTTTTTTTTTGCCGGAACTTTTTTTTTCGTGGAGGTAAGGTCAGTCAGTGCACTGGGTGTGAAGTTGTCCGCCATCTTGAATCACACCACCCCTAACATACAAAAACAAGCCGCCATCTTGAATCACACCACCCCTAACATACAAAAACAAGCCGCCATCTTGAATCACACCACCCCTAACATACAAAAACAAGCCGCCATCTGGAAAATCTGGGTTTTTCCAAAAATTGGGTGCAAGTGCACTCATAGGCCACGCCCCCAACCCCCTCGCTCCGCCCAAATAACCCCCTCACTCCGCCCCAAATGACGTCAAAAAAGGTTCTCGCGCATGCGCAGTTGAGGGTTTTTACGTCCAGATCAACTCTACATACTACTAACCATCCTGGTGGGTGAATCTCATCCTCGTAGCCGGATTATCATTTCTCAGGGTCGATTCATTAACGTTCGGACAATTACTTCTAGTCGCAAACAACTATTCTTGAAGGACGAACCATCTTTTCCAATTATCGTTTCGCAAATCCTTATTTCGCAAAATACAGTAAGCCAATGGAGATATGATGTGTGATGTGTTGGTATTAGATAATTAATGGTCCCCTGACTGGGTTGTATGCATGCTGGTTATGACGAGAGAATTCTATCGCAACTACTAATGACAGAATTGTCGCAATCGCGTCATTAGTGGTTGACTCTGCATGCAGACTCGATAGATACACAACATCGCTAAGAAAAAAACAATGCATCCTGAGATATTGTCCAGATTTAAAGCACTTGAATGATCAGTGCAAAGTTTCAATAATGACATCCGGGATTGTTCTTTGCCTCTGGAGAAAATTGGATGATACTCCAGCCAATCAGGAAGTTTCTTGAAGGATTGTTAGGAGGAAGTTGAGCAAAGTGAAAGTCTCTGTATTTGTAAGGGCGTCGGTAGCGGTACGGCAGGTACGGCCATGGCCGTACCACTTTTGCGAAAATAAACGAGAGAAAGGGTGGGCGGGGGAGGGGAATAATTAAAAAAAATAAAAATAATAAAAAAAAAAATAAAAAACGAAGAAGAAAACACAGAATAAAAAACAAACTCGAACTGCAAGCAGTTTTGATAGCTTATAAGTTGAATACTTTAATCTGCCCAGAGCGCCAGTGAATTTCTTAGCATCTCTGAGCATCGACAAGCCCTCATGGGGCAATTTCGATCGTGGGACTGACATTCATATGCATGATGCCTGTTGATGTTCGTTATTTTATCAACGAAACAAGAAATTAATTTTCGTTGTTCGCTTGGCCAATATATCATAGACTTACAGTTAGTTGTTTCTGTCTGCATGCTGTATTCCCGTCCGTATACGACCTTGTGTTTCAAACAATATACAGCGTGATGAGCTAGGGTTAAAGCAAGAGCTCAATAGCGCCTTATACTCGTTTCATCTTGTATCACCTGGACACACTGTTTACACTGTACTGATGTATATCCTATCGAGAACAAAACACTGCTCAAATGCTCTCAGTGAGCGCCATTTAGTGAACTTTTTTTAAGTGCTAACCCTCTCAGACTCCCACCAAAATAATTTTGCCAAAAGTTCTCTTTTCTCCAGGTAATTCCCGCAAGTAACTATAATGACGGACAGGGTAGGCCTAGAAGGGTTTTCTCAAATTTTATTGCGTCCCTTGTTCGTGAAATAATTCACTTTTTGTAGTCATAAAACTACCCATTATAAAAACTACGAACGCCAGCTGTATTATTTCAGAAATATAGCTAGCTAAATTATGAGTGTAGATGGCGTTACTTCTGCAATGAATTTATTAACACCCCATTGTCCATAATAATTATTATATTATTACGTCTACACAATGTGTCTAGGTTACAGTACATACACATATACATATATTTTCCAATTCAGCATCGCAAAAACCACCACTATTGCGTTTTCATGGTTAAAGGATTAGAAAAGAACTAAAAATTCCTCAAAATTGTAGAGTGATTTCATTCGCCAGAAATCGCTTAGAACGCGCCGCCGGCGATCTAGATCCCAGGAGCTTCCGGGGCCTAGGCGGCCCCTGCACCCTCGCCTGAAGGGTACCACTTTGAATTTGCTTCCGACGCCCTTGATTTGTATTTGTGAATAACTTAGTATCCATCAATAGATACCGGTTAAATTATTGTATCCTTTGTCATTGGTAGATTGTTTGTACTGCCCCCAGTAAGTAGTACCATGAAAGGCAGATCTTGTCCCTGCATTTGTGTGTATATGTCGACAACTGATTCACTTGATGAGGGGAGGTAATGTATCTGAGAGCGTGCATTTTCCTTTTTACAATGCAAGATTGCCATCTGTCATACTTATGACGGCTGTGGTTGGCTCTTGCTCAATTAATCAACCAGGGATGATATTCTACTTTCTTTTTGTAGGGACGATCTTACAGACGATAAATTATAAAGCAGTAGTAAAATATTGCATTATTTTCAAAGTTCGGATGTGGGCCAGAAAATATGAACCTGGAGTCGAAACGTTACCATACCTTGGGCATATTCGGTCATGTCATGGACAAACACAGCGAGGTTATGGATTAAAGACGAGGATTACCTTCAACGGCCTTGAATATATGCAGACGCTTTCAAAGACCGATCATTTCAAAGCACGTTGCTTCTCTAGATAGGCGATATTCTCGTGGATAATCACAATATAAATGAGTCAGTGAAGGATATATACCCAATCTCACTGGATTTGAAAGAAACTACAGATAGCCCTAACGGCACGTCATATTTACATATTTATTTTCAAAAATGAAGCCTTCTCTCTAGTCGTTCTACATCGAAAGCTATCCCCTACTGGACGGTAATATTTCCAGTGGGACCTGCATATGGCGCATACATAACTCACCTGATAGCATTTACTAGGTCCTGTGAAAAATGTGACGGGTGAATCAACGTCACAAAACATTAATACAGGCTTTTTATACCGGGGTATACCATCAAGTGCCTCCACTGAAAGATTGTTTTTAATTTGGCGATACATATCGATGCTCATAGCAAAATACGAGCGTAAGATCTATCGCATTAAATTTCGTAACTTGTGTCTAATTCCACTTAACTCGGAGCTAGGGGCCGTATGAAATCATAAACCTCAGTATCCTTATGGTGTTCATATGAACATGCACAATCAAAGCGTTACTGAGATGTATCATTCTCTAGATAACGATTTTAGAACGAAAATAATACGAATTAAAAATTACTGATCAGCGATACGGATGTGATATGTTTGGAACATCATGATGTGTTGTCGGCCTGATTGGAAATTAATGCTCGTTTGTCTTTTGCATGAAACCTATACCACGATTGTTTTTCTTTGAATTTGGTACTTATGCTGTTATATGAATTAGGTACTTGGATTAATGACGCGGGAATTCTTTAATGGACCACGAGTGAATATTAAATGACGGACTAGACATTTTTATACTACATACATTGGAAATGTTCACCTTGATTCAATCAGTACTACATCACTCTGATCTCCGAGTGCCAGTGTGTTAATGTTCCCCACGATAACCAGGGAACACAATTTGGGCAGTCTCACTGTTATTTATTCGAAAGTTGATTTTAATGGTATATTTTCAATAGTCTATCAGAAGTGTCACACTTATTATACATCGAAAACTAACTGAATGTATTGTAAGCTTGGTACTGTCAAACTTATCTCACTGACAGATATTTATTACGTAGAAAACGGTAACTCGGGCGAGTGCACCGCCTCGAGTGAAGATCGAAGATATGATTGCTTCATTGCGATTGGATCTGATATGTCTTGATTAAAAGAAAGAAACAACTATTTTGTCTGTATTGGCATATGGCTATTAGATCGCATCTTCTATAGGCAGCTGCTGCCAACAAAAAAGGTTTGCATCGAAAAAGCAGTACCGACATGCAGGTACCTTCTTCCAGTGACATTGTTATAACCAAGGGATAGCTTTCAGAAATGATCAAAGACAGCTATTTCCTATTTCCTTTAATGTACCCGGTCATTTCAGAACCTCTTATGGCATGCCATCTTATCAGAGCTGGTGTTCATTGTCACAAAAATTGGACATATAGTGCGATAAAATCTCATTATCTCATCGGTTCCCATTAGTAACACTGCTTCGCTTTCGTGATCAGGTCTTCCACGCAGATCATGCAGCATGCTGGATGTTTCATGAGCAGCGATTGTGCTGGACTGGTATTGTAGAACTTTTGTTTGACTGCCAATGATGTTGTTCTACACTGCCAGGATGACTAGGTATGGACGTGACGTACCCAAAATATTTGGGTCAAAATGACCTCTGGGTCCGTCACGTCTGAACCAAAAATATCTGGTCGGTTTGACCCAACCCGTCGGTCAGTTGACCCAATACTTCGGTCAGTTCAAAGTCTCTGCTAAATCTGTTTGAGCTGAGCTGAGCTCGAGCGTAAACAATCAAAATCAAAATCTATATCATCCAATGCGATAAAAACCTCAAGGAATTTCAAAATCCTATAGCCATATTTTAAATCCCACATGTTCGACTCACATACGTCACTTTAAGCAGCGACGACAACAATATTCCAGGTTATATAATACAGTAAAGGCGAACATTACTTCTATTCTGGACATGAATATTTTAGAGTGTACGTCTATATTTATTCAATGCATTCTGTTTAACCCTTTGGGGCCTCTTGTGTGTGTTTTGGCGGGGTGGGGAGGGAGGGGTGTGTTATGTTGCACTGACATGGCTAAGGCAACACATATGTTGGTGAATTATCTTTGAAAGAAATGATATGTAGATTGTGGCGAAAATCTGGGAAAATCATTTTGCGAAATCATTTAGCGAAATTAATTCACGATACGATTGTTGTTCAAAGAATTGAGTGGTTCGCCTATCGCTCCAACCAGGTATTGTAGAACTAAGCTACAGAGGTTATTCTCATCAATAAGCTAAAATCGGCTCGAGCTGCAGAGGTTATTCTAATTCTTAAGCTAAAATCGGCTTTTGAAAAGGTTGAACAAGTATCTAATCTCGTATCATAATAACTAAATTATGTTGTTACCAGAATGTTAAAGAATAAAATAAAGCCATATGTGGATCAGTTGGACATCTTCTTCACTATTTTTTTCGGTGCGATACTGGAAAAGAATCCTTGAAGTTAAATTTTTTTTGGATTGTTACTGATCCTCTGACTACTTGAAAACTTTTAATTCCCCATATAATATCTTAATGATGTTTGCCTAACTGATTCTTATGGGAATTAGTGTACAGACTTATGTACCAAATTTTGAGTTTGTGTGAATTTTGGCTCCATTCTTGGCAGCAAGGCTAGGTTAATTCTAAAAAAAATTGAAGATCAAGAATTTAGATGTTGCCATTTTTTCGTCAACATGTAGGGTGTCCACTGGGAAAGAATCCTTGAAGTTAAATTTTTTTTGGATTGTTACTGATCCTCTGACTACTTGAAAACTTTTAATTCCCCATATAATATCTTAATGATGTTTGCCTAACTGATTCTTATGGGAATTAGTGTACAGACTTATGTACCAAATTTTGAGTTTGTGTGAATTTTGGCTCCATTCTTGGCAGCAAGGCTAGGTTAATTCTAAAAAAAATTGAAGATCAAGAATTTAGATGTTGCCATTTTTTCGTCAACATGTAGGGTGTCCACCTACAGTGCATCACCTGGAGGTACTATGGGCGTCTTAAATGATCGGCCATTTTGTATTTCAAGATGGTCGCCATATGAAAGCTCGTTTTGTCAATATTTCCTTATCAAAACGTGTAGTAAACTTTATTACTATTTTTTTATGTGGCAAAACTTTATCACAGTGGCCAGTCCACATTGTCAGGGTGAGAAATTCGGATGGTGACACCAAGTTTTAGTCTGCAAGCTAGTCCAATCATACCACTATTCAATATTCTATTTATGTACATTTGTGGATGTTTGGACTTTGAATTTGAATTTTCAGAGCCAAAGCTCCAAGGTTTTGTAGAGACCACTCTCTTGGATTTTAAGCCGACATCTGAAACCTTTTGACCATATCTTTTATTCTGAATCAGTCGAGAAATTTGTTCTAATGACTACACCTGAATGTTCAAGGAGAATGCATGAAATCATGCCGCGATAAATTGTAAGAGTTTACGATGAGGGCAGCTCTGTTGGTTTTTCATGATTGTCTTCACACATTATGTACAAACAATCTAGTTTTGTTTTGCATGTGTAGGAACAAATCCCGGAACACCATATTGTTTGAAAGTTTCACATTCCCTAATTGTTCTTCAATCGTCTTTCTCCAACCAGAATTTGAGAAAGCTCCTTTCCCTCACCAAACCTTGACATTGTTGACAACAGAATACGGTTGGCTTCACGAAATTCTTGGACAGATAGTTTATCTCCATTTAATGAGCCCTATCTTGAGTATCCGTCATAGATTTATCAAAGTGACTTCCAATACGTCTTCCCATTTAGCACAATTGACGCTGATTCACGATGTGCTGCATGTGTTCCTTGTCGGAAAAGCTGTCATCTCGCGTCCTTTGTCCTCGGAACACTTTCTTATTTGTTTGTATCGAAGATGCTTAATTAGTAACTATTTTCAAAAAACAAAACCCATTCACTGAACTTTAATATAGTCCATAATACAACAGGAATAGCTTTCAGAAATGATCAAAGACAGCTATTTCTTATTTCCTTTAACATGTTTAATGCACCCGGTCATTTCAGAACCTCTTATGGCATGCCATCTTATCAGAGCTGGTGTTCATTCTGTCACAAAAATTTGACATATAGTGCGATAAAATCTATACCCAGTATCTCATCGGTTCCCATTAGTAATACTGCTTCGCTTTCGTGATCAGTTCTTCCACTCAGATCATGTAGCAAGTTGGATGTTTCACGAGCAGATACTGATTAATTTCAGCTCGCGATAGTGCTGGACTGGTATTGTCGAACTTTTGTTTGAGTGCCAATGATGTTGTTCTACACTGTCAGAAGGACTAGGTATAGACGTGACGCACCCAAAATATTTGGGTCAGAAGGATCTGTGGGTCCGTCACGTCTGAACAAAAAATATGTGGTCAAATTGATCCAATCCTTCAGTCAGTTCAATGTCTCTGCTAAATCTGCTTGAGCTGAGGTGAGCTCGAGCGTAAACAATCAAAATCAAAATCTATAGGATCCAATGGGATAAAAACCTCATGGAATCTCAAAAATCCTATATCGATATTTATAAAAACTCCATGGCAGACTATTGACCCCCATATGATCGACCCTTCCATGTTATAGGACCATATAGGACCCAATGTCAACCCCATATAACTGAATTAGGATCTTCAGTTTCGAGTTTAGGAATTTATGAAACAGAATATTTGCGAAGTGTTACTATGAGAAATCTGTGACGGATACATGGATTATGAAGAGCAGACGCCCTGATAAATTTGCTTGATTCTGACAGAGAAAATTTCAGGTATATCCGCTGAAGCAAAGTTCCTGACTCATTCATCTAAATAAGATATTGACAAGAATAGGTTGCAGATGGTTGCTGTTGTACCATTATCTGAAGCTTTACCCCTGAACATGTGGATATATCCACTGGAATCAAATTCATAATGGATCTAAATAAGACTATATTGATCAATGTAAGCTTCATACGGCGTCATCTTGGATTACAAGTTTACCGGTGTCACGAGATGTCTTTAGAGTTACCATACGAAGCCTTGCCCTTGAAAATGTGTTATTATTATATTGACGAAAATAGGTTTCTGACGACGGCCATCTTGAAATCTAAGATGGCCACCAAGCCTGTAGTGCCACCAACTGATAGCTGGGCCCTGTAAATGTGAGTGTAGCCACTGGAATAATGTTCTTAGCTCGCTTAGGGGATGAGATATCGGTGAAAATAGGTTTCAAATGGCGGCCATTTTGAAATCAAAAATGGCGGCCATTTTGAAATCAAAAATGGTCACCCTAGAGGCTGAAGAAAAAATGGCAAAACCAGAATTCGTGATCTACGTAAATTTTAGAGTTAATTTAGCCTGGTTGCCAAGAATGGGGCCAAAATGCCCACAAATTTACACAAGCATGTGGACTAATGTTACAAGACCGAACATGTCACAATACGACAAACATTAGCGGGGTTTCAGATGAGGGAGCTTACTGACAATAAACCAGCGAGCTGAACGCATACGATTGGACCTGCATTTCAATGCCGGCTCTGCCTTAGGCATTTGTATTCCAGCTCTGACGGGTTCTAATAACTGAAAAGTCTAATTACAAGGGTCTGGTCCGTCATTCATAATTCAGCCGTCGTCCATTAAAGAATATCCGCGTCCATAATCCAAAGACATTTTCCATATTCCATATAACAGCATTAGCACCAAATTCAAAGAGACAATCATAGTATACATAACCATAGGCTAGTAGTTTCCGGCAAGATAGAAGCGGTCAACAGTTTAAATGATGCCGACAAGACATCTCGATGTTCAAAAAATATCAATGATGTCGAAATTGTAATCATCTCTTTTGTCATAAAGCCGACGAGAGAGAAGGCCCGCTTCATTTTTATAGAAATATAGGTCTAAATATGATGTGTCGGTCGGGCTATTTGTAGATTTCTTCAAATTCAGTGAAGGTGCATATATATCCTTCAATGTGCCATTTATATAGCGATTATTCACAGCGAGAAGAGCGTCTATATAGCGTTTCGTGAATGAGAAGGAACGGGGTTTGATTTGACCGGTTTTTAAAGGCGCCTTCATATAGTCATATTTATAAGAGAACAGATATAGGTCAGCCAACTAGGGGTGCACAATTATAGTCTGTCTATTTTAATTAGTCGTCTACTTTGGAGCTTGTCAATAATCAGCAGTTAACTCTGCCTGAATTTTCTTTTTTGCGTTGTGTGAAACTCTACAAAACGACTGCCATTTCCCCGTGATATCGATAATATATCACCTTTGAAATAACTTTTTAATTCTCTCCATATAAAACTCCAGTACAGTGGTTTCATGTACCGGGACTCAATTACATAGGGAGATGTCATAATGTATTCGTGTTGTCTAGAACAAAGGTCAACAATGCCGTGTACGGTCATAGAGGTGTGTGCGGTTTATCATTCGGCAATTTCACTGGGTATGGGATATAAGCGACACTCCTACTTACCGCCTCTTATTACTGTATTCGGCATTAGTGACCCTTGTGCCATTCTTGAGCATGAACACATTGTGACGTCTCTCTATGCAATTGAGGCCCGGTACATAAATAACTGTACTGGACTTTTATATGGAGTGAATTAAAAAGTTATTTCAAGCGTGATATATTATCGATATCACGGAGAAATGGTAGTCATTTTGTAAAGTTCAGTTTGTTTTACACTCTGCAAAAAAGAAAATTGTTGCAGGATTAACTATTTTTGACAAGCTCCAAAGTAGACGACTAATTAAAATGGACAGACTTTAGTTCTCATTGGAATACCAAAATGCTGTTCATATATTGTGTTGCCAAATTTCACATAGATGTTTTTAATGAGAAATTCAAGCAACTCTATAAACAAAGAAACAACCCATGAATGATATACCTCGTATCTAGAAGAGCTAAAGAATGCTTTCTGGTTTCTGACATTAATATGTCTGCGATCAGTTTTCTTTAACACAGACACTATTAATGAACTTAGATGGTCAATGAGGTCTTTTTAGCATCAAGTTCTTTAGTAAGACATTTTGAGTTTTTCAATATCCACATAATTTCAACGCCAGAGTTATTAGAAATAGTGGCGCATTACCTTTACCAAATGCTTCTACATCCTGAAGGGCCCTCGTCAGCAGGGTGGAAGGAAGCTTGGTGGTGCAGCTTCTAGAGCCAGCTATGAATCTAGATTTGTATGGTAATTTATGCATTTTGGGAGCCCAGTATACTTTTGGTATGTCGTTATGATTGGTTGGAAGACAAACACCTCTTTCCTTGAAAAACGTGTAAATGAGTAAATGTAGTTTGGAAGTAAGTAGACGTTTTTCATGATATGTTTACACTCAATTCCTTAACCATCACCTGGTAATAGTAATATTTACAAATGAATATTATATTATTTGGAGCTTTGTCTACTCAGATTATGACAAATTTAGTCTGAAGATTTGCTAGAACTTCTTGCGAATTGAGGTTTCTCAGTGCTTGTTTTGCTTGGGGAAGGGTACTTCTGTCAATATGACGGATCCTTTCAACGACCTTGCTCTTGGTGAGGTTCAGCCAATCAGCGAGTACTGTAGGTTCAATTTTTTCTCGCTTATAACGTACTGTTCCAATGCAGACTGGACTATCTTCTGGTCGGTCTTCAGATTTATTCTTCTCGGCGCTCTATATTTAGGTCCCTTCATCAGGAGTGTTCTTAGGGCTTTATCATTCACTATAGCAATGTTACCAGTCACAATATGTTTGTATGGTGTGTAGATAAAGTTCGGCGATTCACAATCACAACTATAGTGTAAGTTCCAGTGAAACTCCTTGACAGCATTAAAGTAATTGAATATTTTGGTGGCTATAGATTTAGTATACTTATATGAAATGCAAGTTGGTTCTGTGAACTTAAAATACTTTGGTACAGCGTTGCATACCTCTGGTTTATTCAGGATTTGAGGTAAATTAATAATGTCCAGTCCTTCATCTAAGTAGTAAAGTTTTAAGAAAAGCCGATGTTGCGATGTTTCGATTATGTCCACTGGACGAAAATACTCTATATCTTGACATATGTTAGTAATTGTGTGTGATATTATATTTACTGAAGACGCAGATCTTTGTATTGGAGCGATATGAAAGAGGTGGGAAAAATTGACGACGTCTGACAAATAAAAAGCAACCATATGACTCTACAGGAAAGCATCCCTCGGCACCTAACATTTAGACCTGATGGATTCTCGGACGTAGCCTTAGTATCTCAGCCGCGGTTTTATTGCAGTTGTTCATGTGGGGACTATGAAGTATCCACACGGCCCCTATAACGGACTCAAGCGGAATTAGATACGCTAGCTCTGGAGCCTCGGGAAACTGCTCATCGGATGTTATTGGATGAGCATCATGGACGTCTGATGGAGTGAACGCTTCAATATGGGATAGCCTGGTAAATGCAAGAATACCCAGAGAAACTAACCTGTAATGCCCGACGTCGTACGGCTTAAATTTTCCACCAAAACAATAAACCTACATATATTTGTCGAGTGACATGTACAGAGGGCGGGCCTCGGGCACTAACAGTCCACCAGCAGAATCCTGCCATATACAGGTGATAAATTGGAGCGATATGCAAGAGGTGAGAAAAATTGACGACGTCTGGCAACTAAAAAGCAATCATATGACTCTACAGGAAAGCATCCCGCGGCACCTAACATTCAGACCCCAGAATACGGTGGATTCTCGGATTTATCCTTAGTATCTCAGCCGCGCTTATATTGCAGCTGTTCATGTGGAGACTATGGATCAGATCAGTTCAAATATGATATATGACAGATCAGCATTTACCTGGTAAATGCAAGAATACCCAGAGAATGTAATGCCCGGCGTTGTACGGCTTAAATTTTCCATCAAAACAATAAACCTACATATATTTATCGAGTGACATGTACAGAGGGCGGTCCTCGGGAACTAACATATACATGTAATATATATCTGGTTATCAGAAGTAACGCATACAAAATTGTACGGAAACTGTTTATACTATT
>JAVTVY010042217.1:0-18124 GCA_036873755.1 Hanleya hanleyi
ATAATGGGGACACACGATTCGCAAGCCATCTTGTGGATGGCGAATTGTACGCAGATGCTACACAGCAGCAACATGATTTATTGATTTTTCTCATGGACAAGTTGTATGCCCCCATAAGAGGCATGCGCATTTCAACATTCAGCTCCTTGGTCGAGCAAGGAATAATTCAACGCATCCTTAGTCCATGAAAAAATATTGATAAAAACAATTGTGTTCCAGTACCTCAAACAAGCTTCATGGCACTTACAGTTAACACAGGGGAAATAGGAAACATGTCTAAAAAGAAAACACCAATTTTACTTTTTTGTTTCACGGCGGATTGTATTTTTTTTTTCAAGATTAGAGACTACATGTATAATACAAATGAAAACATGAGATTGATCTAATCAAAACCCCTCGGCTTTCCCCAAGTGATTGAGACCCATGTGTAGTGTGAATTGGGGAAGAGATAGTTTTATGTGGGATGATCAAGATATACCGGTAGTTGGTTACATTCAGGCATATAGGACAGAAATAGAACAAGAGCCCAAGGGGCTTCAATATACGCCCGTATATCTGGAATTACACTGGTCCAAATTTCAAGGTTATTTAATAGCCTTGATTCCAGTTGGTAGCTAGCAATCCAGAGAAAGGTCTACAATTTTGTGCTTTTGAGAATGTAACATATATTACATCTAAAATTGAATGATAAACTAAAATGAGCTTAACTCTTGGAAACTAGGTGACCTTGGAGCAAGAACCGAGAGCTCACATATCCCACAATGAAATTGACAATAATCAAACACAAGTAAATAGTAGTTTTCCTGCAAATGGATTTCTTTCAGACGAGAGAATTTTTCATGAAGAAAGAAGAAACTGATGGAGTAAACCTTTGTTCTTGAGTTGATAAACAGGAAAGAAGTGCATAAAGGACCCCTCTCCCCGTTAAATTAGTAAATGTATGATTTTTATTTCACAACAGTTTAACTAAATGTAGCTGTTTCAAACACGGCAGACGACTCCACAGGACAAATGCCATACACATGTAGGGGAGAGATATTCCAACCTATCACATATAGTCCGCTAAACTTGATTCAGTTTTGGGGGACTGTGACCTTGACCTTTGACAAATTGATGCATGGCTCCTCTTCGCCATGCGAGTAAGATATTTTATACCATTCCATACCTTGGAACTAGAGACAAAACCCATGGACAACAAATGTGAATGGATGAATGGACAAA
Organism: Hanleya hanleyi; assembly: GCA_036873755.1. Lineage (NCBI taxonomy): Eukaryota > Metazoa > Mollusca > Polyplacophora > Lepidopleurida > Hanleyidae > Hanleya > Hanleya hanleyi. Next base: position 1,222 of record JAVTVY010042217.1, read on the forward strand.
ACGCAACATCGCATTACATGACCTCGTCTTCGACAGGCATATGAAAATGTGACTTAATGATTTCCTGAGGGTCACAGTGACCTTAACCTTTGACCTTGACCTAAATTTTGGTACACGACACATGATCTTCCATCAATGTATCAATGGACACAAAAAAAAATCATAATTTTTATGAATTTCATGATTTTGGTACATGACCAACCATCTCCCCGAAATTTCTCAATGGGCACAAAAAACCATGATTTTTAACAATTTCGGGGTCACAGTGACCTTGCCCTTTGACAATGACCTACATTTTGGTATGTGACACATCGTGTCCCCCTAATGTATCTACTGACACAAAAAAATGTTATTTTTAATAATTTCCAGATTTTGGGGTCACAGTGACCTTTGACCTTGACCTAATTTTTGGTATGCGACACTTCATTTCCCCCTATTGAATACACTCGCCAAATAGTAGTAATTTTCAATGATTTCCTGATTTTTAGGTCACACTGACCTTTGACCTTGATTCTGGTGTCACAGTGATCTTGACTATTGACCTGGATCTAAATTTTGGTACATGACAAAACGGCTACCTGTAGTTTCTCAATGGACTCAAAAAATCATGATTTTTAACAATTTTATAATTTTGGGGTCACAGTGACCTTGACCTTTGACCGTGACCTACATTTTGATAAGTGACACATTGTGTCCCCCTAATGTATCTACTCACACAAAAAAATGTTATTTTTTATAATTTCCTGATTTTTGGGTCAGTGACCTTTGACCTTCGACCTTGACCTATAATTTGGTATGCGACACCTCATTTCCCCCTATTGAATCTACTCACAAAAAATTAGTAATTTTTAATGATTTCCTGATTTTTCCGTCACACTGACCTTTGACCTCTGACCTCGACCTACATTTCGTATGCAACACATCGTTCCCCCTAGGGCATCCACTCACCAAAAATTAGAACTGTAGATAGAAAACTGTCAATGATCAATGGTTTCCCGATTTTAGGCAACAGTGACCTTTGACCTCTGACCTCGACCTCAATTTTGGTACGCGACACATCGTCTCCACCTAGCGTATCCACTCACAAAAAAATTGCAACTGTGGATAAAAAACGTTCACAGATATAGACCGGACACGAACCCTTCAGTGATTTTCTGTTTTTCAGGCCAGTGACCTTTGACCTCTGACCTTGACCTTCATTTTGGTACGCGACACATCGTCTCCCCGTAGGGTATCCACTCACCAAAAATTAGAACTGTAGATAGAAAACTGTCCCAGATATAGACCGGACACGGGGGACGGACGGACACACGGACAGACGGACGGAAACCGCCATCACATAATACGTCCACCTTTTGGCGGGCGTATAAAAATTATATATCTGTAAAGGGGCATAACTTTGTAAAATATGGGTCGAGGGGTGCCACTTTCGACAGGCGTCTGACTTAGCACTCTGTAAAATAAGAATCGAGACAAATAAGCTGTACCGAACACGGATCTGCAGATATAACTTGTACATTCAGCTACAGATAACAAAATCGGAGATTATTACATCTGAAAGGGGCGTAACTCCATAAGCAAAGGCGAGTAATCCTTTGTTGGCTTGTAGAATACAACAATAAGTTTCCAAAATATAGTAGCTATACCGAACACAGTTCTGCAAATATAGTTGGTTACATTCAGGCATATAGGACAGAAATAAAAATTAATATATCAGTAAAGGGGCATAACTCTGTAAAGTATGGGCCGAGGGGCGCCACTTTCGATAGTCGTCTGACTTAGTACTGTAAAATAAGAACCTAGACGAATAAGCTGTACCGAACACGGATCTGCAGATATAACTTGTACATTCAACTACAGATAGCAAAATCGGAGATTATTACATCCGAAAGGGGCATAACTCCATAAGCCGAGGCAAGTAATCCTTTGTTGGCTTGTAGAATACAGGAATATAAATAAGTTTCCAAAATATAGTAGCTATATCGAACACAGTTCTACAGATATAGTTGGTTACATTCAGGGATATAGGACAGAAATAGAAATTAATATATCTGTAAAGGGGCATAACTCTGTAAAGTATGGGCCGAGGGGCACCACTTTTGATTTGTGTCTGACTTAGCACTCTGTGAAATAAGAACCAAGACGAATAAGCTGTACCGAACACGGATCTGCAGATATAACTTGTACATTCAGCTACAACTAACAAAATCGAAGATTATTACATCCGAAAGGGGCATAACTCCATAAGCCGAGGCGAGTAATCCTTTGTTGGCTTGTAGAATACAACAATATAAACAAGTTTCCAAACACAGGAAGGAAGCAATCAGAGATTGCTCAATTGTATGCCCCCCCCCCTTCCACTTTAATCCGACACTGCCCCGCCATTGTTCTGTTCTTTATTGGTTGGTGGAGGCCTAATTTGGATAATTATAAAAATTCTGTTTCAGTCACTTTTTTGCCATGCCTCACATAATATATATTCCAAATATCAAGCAACAAGTGATAATACGATGCTTCGATGCAAGATGGTCGCCAGGGCTTTCGCCAAATCCGAAAATGTGACCTGGTTACGAGACCTACATTCCTTGGGAGTATATTGTGGTGAAATTATGAAGGGATCAGTGAATTTTGTACCCAATTCACTGTTTTTGGGGCAATTTCATACTTTAGGACCTGTCTGCTTTGGAATGTAGAATAACATATAATATAGCCATTTTCCTGGTTCAAATGGACTGAGATCCAGCTTGGACAAATAAATATATCCCATTCACTTAGGTTTAAACAAAGGGCCATAACTCTTGAAAATATAACCGAAAACAGAGAAACTTCACGCTACACACCTATATGTGTCACTGACCACATATCATGCGTATTTTCATACTTGTTCATACAATATTAACCGAGATCCAGCCCTACAAATCCCAATTCACAAAGATTTGAAGAAAAAAGGGCCATAACTCTTGAAAATATAGGTGAAATGTGGAGAAACTTCACGCTGCACAACTACAGGCACTGATCACATATCCTGCAAATTTCATAATTGTTCATACAATATTCACCGAGATCCAGCCCGGACAAGTTCCAATTCACAAAGATTTGAAGAAAAAAGGGCCGTAACTCTTGAAAATATATGCGAAACGCGGAGAAACTTCACGCTGCACAACTACAGGGCACTGATCACATATCCTGCAAATTTCATAATTGTTCATACAATATTCAACGAGATCCAGCCCGGACAAGTTCCAATTCACAAAGATTTGAAGAAAAAAGGGCCACAACTCTTGAAAATATATGCGAAACGCGGAGAAAATTCACGCTGCACAGCTACAGGGCACTGACCACACATCCTGCAAATTTCATAATTGTCCATACAATATTAACCGAGATCCAGCCCGGACAAGTCCCAATTCACGGAGAATTCAGGAACAAAGGGCCACAACTCTTGAAAATACAAGCGAAACGTGGAGAAACTTTACGCTGCACAACTGTGGGTCATTGACCACATATCATGCAAATTTCATACTTGTCCATACAATATTAACCAAGATCCAGCCGGGACAAGTCCCATTCACAGAGATTTCAGAAAAAGGGCCATAACTCTTGAAAATTATACCGGAACTCGGAAAAAACTCCACGCTGCACAACTACGAGCCACTGGCCACATTCCATGCAAGTTTCGATCCTGTCCATCAAATATTAACCGAGATATTGCCTGGACAAGAAATTCGGACGGACAGACGGACGGACAAAGCGATCGCTATATGCCCCCCCTCTAGTTAGAGGGGGGGCATAAATATAGTAGCTATATTCAACACAGTTCTGCAGATATAGTTGGTTACATTCAGGCATATAGGACAGAAATAGAAATTAACAAATCTGTAAAGGGGCAGAACTCTGTAAAATATGGGCCGAGGGAAGCCATTTTCGATAGGCGTCTGACTTAGGGCTATTCCAGAAAAAAAGGTATGGGGGGGGCGGATGGCAGAATTTTTTACTACCCACCACCCACAGAAATGAATTTACTGCCACAACAAGGACCCACAGAATTCAATTATCTATGCATCCCACCACCCATAGAAAGAAAAAAAAAACCGAAACAAAAAATTTCCCCTCCGCATTGAAGTATTAACATCATTTACATCTCTCCTTGGGCCACTTTTTTCGATTTTTTGCGTTTTGGTTCATCATCATCATCATTTGCTGCTGATGCTGCCAGATCAACAGGTTCGGAGTTATTCACTGTGACCGTGCCAACAGTGTCAACTGCTTTTTTGAAGCATAAAAAAGGTCCCAGTTTTTTCCAAACACTTCGTCGCGGAGAAATCAAAGTTCTTCATCATTCAGATTTTTGAGTTGATCCATAACGTTGAAACCACTGCTTTGAAAATTATCTACGTATGCCGCTAAATTGAATGAATTTAACAAAATTCTGATGGATTCCATAATGAATTTGATGCTCAACAGTCATGCCAGTCAAACGGACTGTCAGCAAGGTCGGAAGAAAAGGTTGGACACCATTACATTTCGTCTAAATTTGATATGATCATCATCAGGATAAGAGGTGAAGGAAGTATCATATTGCATTTACCATGAATGACAGATTTGATAACGAGAAAATTGAGGACCAAGATTGTGAGAATAATAGGTATGTACAATCAATTGGAACTGAACTGTGCTACTTAAAATAAACATTAAAGAAAATTTTTGGCACGTATTCATGATTGCAGAATGACCACATCCTCATGGTAGGCTACATGCTATTAAGAAAAATAATTGAAATGATCACAAAATATTCTTTAAAATTGAAGAATGTAGTTGAAACTCCCCAGATTTATCAAATCAATTTCCAAATGCAGTGAGTACTGAATATGTCTTCTTCAGATCATAAGGTCATAAGCATACCTACATTACTAACAGCTTGAAAAAAAAGAGAAAAAAAAACAAAACAAAAACAGAGGTATAAAATGGTTGCTGTGTTCATAAATCCCACCAGGATCTCAGTCACATCGATCTTATTGATTCATTTAAAAAATCAGTGGAAAAACAATTTATACTTTATTCTGAAACATTTGCTGTTTTTAAATCACAAATTTTGCTGTCTTCAAATCAGCATCAACCAGACTCCCAGTTTGATTTCAGCTGGATGTATCAGAGAAACCCACAAAAAAATTGTTTGCACAGGCTCACATGGCTGAACTGGCAAGGAGCACTGCAAATCCATTTCTAGTATGGTCCATAGATTCAATAATGGGGCATATCCTTGTCAAATTAAAAAAATTGAATCCTTTATTACATTTTGTACAACACTCAACTTGTTGGCCATCCAGCATTATGTTTCATCAAGTATAAAACAATTACTTGGCTCAGATCGCAATTGCAATCAAGCTGAAGTAAAACTGGAAATCCCCTTGTGGAATGTGACCTTTGTTACCTTCTCACAAAGAAGAGCTTCTTCGGGAACCCTTCTTTTGCTTTACTCTGTGCATTTTGAAAGGGGTGCCAAAGGTTCCCGATATACGAAGAGTGATGTCACCACAAATTTTCCCGCCTTTTTAGCGAAGAGACAGAGCAACAACAACTTGCAAACAAAGAATGAAATTGCCGTTTTTAGGATTGTTCGGGATTTTAAAGTCAAGCAGAGGGATGGGTCTCTCTGAATAAAGCTAGGTAGGGGTGTGATTGACACCATTGCTTTTATTTACCCACCACCCATAGAATCCATTTCTTTATTGAGCCTACCACCCACAGAATTGGATTTCATTTTAACACGACCACCCATAGAAAAAAAGAAGACTTGTCATCCGCCCCCCCCCCATGCCTTTTTTTCTGGAATAGCCCTTAGCACTATATAAATAAGTGTTGAAAATTTGGTGGTAGTGTCTCAAGCGGTTTTGCCTAAAATGCGGTAACGGACGGACGGACGTACGGACATACGGACGGACGTACATGGCGACGACAATACCCCGAGGCCAAAATGGCCGAGGGGTAACAAAACCGGACATCTGAAGTTCGCCCCTTTCTTTCTGCGAGTAGATGAGCTTTTGCTTGGCTGGTCCATGCATATTTAGTTTTATTGTCACTTTCAATCTTGAAAAAAAAAAAAAAATCTGCTCATGAAACAAAAAATAAAATTGGTGTGCCTATGTATGATCGTGATGTGTAGATCACAGTTTGTTATACACACTACAAATAAAGAGAGGACCTTGTACATTTTAGCGAGGATTTGGCTCCAGCAAGGTATGATTGGAGCGTTAAATATGAAATACAGTGACACCTGGGTAACCCGGCAATGTTTGAGACCAGATAAAAGTGTCACTTTTTTTATAGGGTACTGGTTTATCGAAGTTCAAAATACTTTAAATTTAAGTACTGAGTCTGAGACCATGCATAGATGATGCCAGTATCTGGAGGATGATCGGTTTACTTAGGTTTCACTTTATTACTCAAGATGAAATGTTTGGACTAGCATAGAATAAAAGATTTTGGTATACATGTATAATAAGGCATCGAGTCCCAATGTTCTTCAATAATATGGCCATGAAGTGATGACTGTGTATTCGTGCAGAATCATTGATTTTGACATGAAACCACCTTCTCTATAAACATATGAAGATTGACCCTAACCAGGCCAGGGTTCCCAAATATTTTTCGAGAACTATCAAGGACCTAAATCAGCGTTTTTTCTAGGACTGCTAATTAGGGCTGGCTTTGACCCACACCTAGCTATTGGAACAATCGTAAAATTTGACAAGTGTTCTGAGAACCCCAACATCTCACCTTGTGGGGTCATCCGCTGAAGATTAAACAGTATTGAAAGCATACATACAGAGCAAACTTTTCATGTATGTTAATTTTTGTCTGACAAAAACCTTATCATTTGAAAAGTATGAAGTCTAAACCACGATAATTTGGACAAAAATTAGTATTTCATGTCACAAATAGCACATGCACATCCTCAAATCAAATGAAACTTGTGTAGCATGTGTAACTCATGCAATAAAAGCTGACAGCTTCAGCAAACTTTCCATGTACAGATGTACATGTATGTACATTTATCATTGGCAAATTACTAAGTCGAAGTAAACACCAATATTTCAAAACCCTTTAAGTAAACTGCGTATTAACCTCGAGTCCTTGCTATAATTGCTTTCAAATAACAGATGTATCCATTTTTATTGGGAATGGATATGGGAGCTATGCTAAGTCCCGTCATCGAAAAAAAAAGGATGTTCACTTTCGTATATTCATTTTCTGACGCTGTCGTGGCGATTGGTTTCGTAAAACCCTCTAAAATATATTTAGGACTCTCTTCTTTAGGATATAACAAGCTGAAAATATTGTAAATAGGTTTGAAAGAGAGTAAAACGGCTATTGAGCGGCGCTTTATAGGAGATTGTTCATAACCGGGTTGGTATTTCATAATATCCCACGCCTCTGTCTAATTTGAAGGCTCGAATAAGAACGTTCTTTTTCTGACGCTCCTTTTTCTGACGGGATAGTGTTCATTTTTCGACTGCCTGACGTTCGTTTGCTGGGGGAAAAAGAACGAGTACGGGTTCATTTTCTGACGCATTCTTTCAGTTTGAACGTGAAAACTTTTGACACGCTCTCGAACTCGTTGATGCGGATGTTTTTCCCATCCCACAACTACATAAGCCCACAATATTATCAATCTCGCGACCACATAAATGAGGGACTTTCGAATAGTTAGGACCGCGGTTTTTCACGAATGGGTCGTTTTCGATTACTTAGGGAACAGTGTCGCGTGACCTGGCGAAAAATGCCCGTTTTCGAATTTACTTAGGGTCGCGAATACTTAGGGAACTTACCGTATGCCAATATAACAATTTCTTCCACAGATTGTATTTAATTTTTGACACTTCAATCACACCTCACTGGGACTGACTCCTCACAAAAGCACACGACATCCTTTAGGCTGAATACAATTTATCTCTTCTTTCACAGGCACTTTTTTGAACAAAAAAAAAACTTATGGGGGTTTAGTTTTTTTCCCCTTTGCACAGACCAAATATATCTAAATGTACCTTTTCTGACAAACAGATCAGTGGTTCAGCAAAATAAAAGAAAACATTCAATGTTCAAGAACATTATCTTGGTAAAACTTTAATGTGTAAAATGATAAAAAAAAATCTTTTGTTTTTACCTTTTTTAAAAAATTTTGCCGTTGGCAATAAAAAGGGTCGATGCAGCGCTAAAAGAACTAGAACTCGTGGACTTCGGAAGGCTGCTGTTATCTGCGTGCATTTTATGGCTTTTATGTTTGAGTGTAATCTGCAGAAATACATAGTTTTTCCTATTTCACAAAATTGGGTCATGTGTATAGTGTTGTGTTATGTATAATGCTTTATTTACCTTTGTCAGTCATAACAGGAAAAAATGTACAACGTACAATACTTTAATAATTAAAACTGATTTGGTGGTTCAGAGAAAATTTTAATGAAAAGCAGAACGTTTGAAGTCCACCGACATTGAAACTACTGATTTGGCTTGGAACCTTAACATTCAGTACTCAGCATGGAAAGTAATCTCGAGTGAGATCCTGTGGCAAGTTAACCACATACAAAATTTGAAAAGGATCCGTTCAGGTTTTCAAAAGTTACTGTCGGAGTCTAGCGGATCACCGTTGAAAACAAGCCCAAGAGAGATCTTGCGGTGAGCGAGTGAGTGAATATGATTTAACGTCGCTTTCCACCCTATTTCAGTCATATCACGATGTTTGGTTCCTATTCCTCTTCACACCCGGTCCTATTCTCCATGGGTGCCCCAGTTAGTCGTCTCTTATGACAAGCTCACTGAGAAGCGGAGACCTATTCTTACGATGATCTGGAATGTGGACACACGGACGAACCCCAATACTATATTCCCCCCTTTAGCCCTTCGGGGGACAGTTATAGAGGAAAAACATAATGAATGTATTGCTGCAGTTCAGATTGAGGAAAGTTTTGTCGCAATGTAATGGTTACATGGATGATGTGTAATAATATTTTATAAAAACTGGATATTATGAAATGATAAACATGGTACTGAACTCAAATTTTAAAGAAAATGTTGACCTAAAATAGGACCTTTTGTACCATTGACAAAGTTCACAAATGTTTTTAAGCATCTTCCCTATTGAAATATTCACTGGTTTTGCATATTATCAAATAAGTGTGACCTGCAGTTCCAGGTTGCTGTTGTCTGCTATAAAAATGAATAAAACATTTTTTTCTCCAAGTTTTTCTGGTTATTTGCAACAACAACAGTTTCACACTGGCAGATATAAAAACGAACCAAACATTTTTCCTTTTCTGGTGAAACTGTTGCATGTGGTATGCAATATATTGATATTTATGTATTACTAAACATAAGCAAACGAATAGCATTGTGGAAACATAGCACCATGTGATTTTGTCTTGCAGCAGCAGTGAAAAATACCCATCGAGTTAAGAGTGGATTAACAGATTTTTTGTAAATCGTCCGGTCAGTCAACGTGTGCACAATCCTTCAAAAGCAGGAAATTAACATGAGGGTGAGACTCGCAAAACCCCTCGGCTTCCCCCGAGCAATTGAGAAATATGCTGAGAAAGTGCAATATATTATGGTTACAGGGCCTGATCTAGACTTTTAGTTTGGGCACCTATACATGGTGCAGAGTGTGATAAGTTATAATGAAATAGGCCATGATGTGGGACTGTCGAAGCCTATGGAAGCTGTGGGAGTACTGAATGGTCTAAATACAGCCGGATATCTAATTCATATTTGGCAAAAGTACTTGCATTAGTATTGGTTTCAGCCTGTTCAGAGAGGGGATTTGTTTTTTGTTTTATTTTTTTTTGGGGGAGGGAGCGCCCAAACTCATCATAATGAGCCCAAAAACAGCCTGGATCAGGCCTGGGCTACATTTACTAATCATTCAGGATTGTACTTTTTACAGCATATCATTATTCTGCAGATTTAACAGCTACGGTAACATTCAAGCAAATATCACAAAAGGGGCATAATTTTTCTGTAGGCTTCTACACGTACGAGGAGATAAATAATTTGGTAGCTGTACCGAACACAGTTCTTCAGATTTAACAGGTTAATACATTCAGGCATATCCAAGATTATTACACCCGGAAAGGGGCATAACTCCATAAACTAAGAGCCGAGACACTGAATTTTTTGTATGCTTCTAGAATACAACTAGATAAATAAGTTTCCAAAATTTAGTAGATGTACCGAACACGGGCCTGCAGATATGACTTGTACACTCAACTTATATATCACAAAATCAGAGATAATTGGGCTGAGATGACCAATATTTTATAGGCATTTAGAATACAAATACATGAAAAAGTTTCATCATAATTTGCTAAGCTGTACAAACACGGTTAATTATATAGGTATAACTGGTTACATTCAAGTGTGTATCACAAAATCAGATGATAGTGCACATGAATGGGGTGTAACTCTGTAAAATAAGAGCTTAGATGACTAATTTTCTGTTGAATTCTAGAATACAACTATATAAATAAAGTTTCCAAAATGTAATAGCTATATTAAACAGTTCTGCAGATATAGTTGATCAAGCACGTATCACAAATAAGAAATTATTAATCTGTAAAGAGGCATAAAATATTGGCTGAGTGCAGCCATTTTCGGTAGGTGTCTGACTGAAACTGGCTGGACCTGGATTAATAAGTTCCCAAAATTTGGTCACGGTACCGTATCTAGAGCGGTTTTACCTATAATTCTGTAACGGACGGACGTACGTTCATGGCGACAATACCCCAGGTCAAAATTGCCGAGGGGTAAAAACAATAAAGTCATTGTCCCCTAATTCATAGTTCAATTCAGCGTTTATTAGCTAATTATAGCTAATTAGACGACGACTTGACTTTGGTGTACAGTCAACTGTTAATTTCTATGTATTATTTTCCTGATCATTTTTATATCCTGAAATTCGCTGATATGCTAGTAAATTTTCATTTATTAGACCTCTGAAATATCAGGATATGCATGGGCAGAAATGTCATCTTCCTTCGAGGTACATATACAAGAGCGAACGATGTTTTGACGACTTAAATTACAACTACAACATGATCATGAATGAAAACACATCGTGACAGACTCTTCCGTTCAGCAAATAACGATCAAGAATAGCTTCATATTATTCTTGGATATTATGAAGAGCTACATAGCTCTATTTTTTTTATTGTTTTTATGTTGATAAAACTACATCAATTTATTTTTCAACTGGCTGGACCTGGATTAGCTCTCGAACCTTTGCTGTCGCAAAATTTTGGCCGCCCGACCCGAAACAGATTCCTGCATCAAAAGGAATGTGGCATACCGTTCTGCGCTCGTATGGATTAAATACATATTTGCCAACTTCCCTGGCCTTTTACTTCCTCTGTCTCGCTCATTTTATTCCCTGAACAGCAAAAAAAAAAAACAATTATCGAGCTGGACCTTTCAAAGACGAAATCCAGCCGCCATTTGTCAGAACCCTTGATTACCGCGCTAAGTATCATGGGAGATTGCGATTTTATTGAAGTACCGCTATATCTCGTTGATCCGAGATTTGGCCGCCATTATCAAAAAATCGGCGTCAACAGAGAGTATTTCGATGAAGAAAAGCGCATTTTCGCTAGTTCTAATCACCATTAAATTATAACGAATTTCCAGTTGAAAGTCTTCTCCACATTTGGCGCTGTGACCGTAAGCCCCAACTCTGCTTTGTTTTCTCGCAATCTTGCGGACAAAGCGATTTTAGCCTCCATGAGACCAAGCCAATCCAATAAGGCTGCACGCTTACGCGGCAGCCTTAATGACACAGCAGTGCCTGTGATGCTAGAAATTCATTCTATTCAATCTAATGTGGACAGACTATATTCAGTTACCTTGGATATTGGAATGAGAAAGTTCAGTTTGAAAGTTAAGATGACCCGAGTCAGGAGTACGATGAACACAACGTAAGCGGCATTCTCAAAGTCTGACAACTGCACCTGAGGAAGAAGAGAGACGTGAATACAATTACAGGAATAAGATACGAAGCTGCGCATCTGAAAACCGCTCGGCTCTGACCGCCAGCCAATTTGAACCAAGATGTCAGGAACACCAAGCAGTCAAGTAACAATTATACAGATTATCAAAAATTTTGCAATTAGAAATGACCCCAAGGTTTCCGTCCAATCAGAGAAACCGGTTTTCATTACATAAGTCTCCTGATGCATCGATGATGTATACCAAATTTTACATCGTGCACTTTGAAGGTATCAGAGATAGAGATCATTAATGATTTTGCATAAATTAAAGATGGACGTTCATCCTTCCCGCCACTTAGAAGAACTGATGTGGTTATTCATTGAAAGTCGCTTGATACATTGATGCTGATCAAGTTTCGTATAGAACACTGAAATAGTATCAGAGATATGTAGCCTATATACATCATTAAAGATTTTGCATACATTAAAGATGGCCACCATCGTTCCCGCCCAATCAGAGAAACCAGTTGTGTCATTTATCTAAGTCTCTTGATGCATCGACGATGTATACCAAATTTTACATCGAGCACTTGAACGGTATCACAGATAGAGATTACAGGGAATCATACACGTCGGTTTTTGCCACCGGTATTCGGTGGCAAAAATTCCTAGGAAACTCAATTCGGACTGTAAAAAAAACTGAATTGCATGCGTTTAACACAGTAAACATTCAATTTCTCAGCTATAAACTCAATTCCGGCGAATGCTAAAACTCTTAATTCGACCAACAACTCCGTTTAAAAATTTTTTAGACGTACGAGCATCATTTATTCAGAAAAGTTCGTTAAAACGAGTAAAAACGCACCTTGTTTACAAGATCGTTTACAGGAACACATTCTCCACGTTCGGAGAAAAATCGTATTGTATCGTACGTTTGAGATAGAAAAGGGCAACAACTCGTGTTTCCATTTACACACAAACATTTGGGTCACGTAGTAGAAATGCGTCGATGTTATTGGGTAAAATGGTCATGTGTTTTAAATTCTTTTCATTCATTCTCGCGAAAACCTGATCACCTGACGTAACCCGACTTACTGATTGGTCAACCATAAAATATCGCTTGAGTATGCATGCGCCCATAGAATCACAATGGCGTTTGGCTTCGCTCACCGAAACCACGCGTCGGGTAAACAACAGGATTTTTACCGAATGTTTAATAAATTTTCAGTATTCTTTATCCTAAGTGTAATCAGGAATACATATCGTGACATCTATCAGATTTTAGACGAGTTATTTAGTCGGAATGAAGCAAAACAGACCATCCATCGGTAGTAATCTGAAAGTGATAAAATTTCTTACGTGAGTGTTACGGTACAATATTTTTGCTAAATTGCGTTTCCTAAATATTTCTAAAGCTGTAAAATGCCAAATATGTTCCGAATGTATGTTCAGGGTTTCAAATTAATGTATCGTGCATCAAATACCATTCATTATTTCATTTTATTTATCAATTCCAACGACTTGACAGTCACCGGGGCGTTCTTGAACCCATTTTGAAAGGTTCAACACTGCTTGACAGCCTGGCACTCGGACATCGACAGCACTATAGTAGGGTTAAAGACAGTCCGGAAGGAGTAAAACACGTTCTTAAAATGTCAAGTTCTATCTTGGATATATTTTCCTGAAATGAATTTAGTAAATTGTCATGCACATTGAGTAATTTTGAACAATTCCACTTAAGAATACGAAGCTGCGCATCTGAAAACCCCTCGGCTCTGGGCGCCAGCCATTCATAATGTATTCAATTTGAAGCAAGACTTCAGGAACACCAAGCAGTCAAGTGACAAATATACAGATTATGAAAAATTTTGCCATTAGAAATGGCCTCCAAGGTTTATGTCCAATCAGAGAAACCGGTATTCATTACATAAGTCTGTTGATGCATCGATGATGTATACCAAATTTTGTCATCGAGCATTTGAAAATTATCAGAGATAGAGATCATTAATGATTTCGCATAAATTAAAGATGGCCGCCCATCCTTCCCACCACTGACAGAAACTGATGTGGTTATTCATTGCAAGTGTCTTGATACATGGATGCTGTATACCAAGTTTCATATAGAACACTGAAATGGTATCAAAGATATACATCATCAAAGATTTTGCATAAATTAAAGATGGCCAACAAGGTTTCCGCCCAATCAGAAAAACCAGAACTGTCTATTGATACATCGATGATGTATACCAAATTTTACATCGAGCACTTGAACGGTATCAAAGATATAGATCATTAATGATTTCGCATAAATTAAAGATGGCCGCCCATCTTTCCCGCCACTCAGAGGAACTGATGTGGTTATTCATTGCAAGTCTCTTGATACATCGATGCTGTATACCAAGTTTCATATAGAACACTGAAATGGTATCAAAGATATACATCATCAAAGATTTTGCATAAATTAAAGATGGCCACCAAGGTTTCCGCCCAATCAGAAACACCAGAACTGCCATTTATCGTAAGTCTATTGATGCATCGATGATATATGCCAAATTTTACATCGAGCACTCGAACGGTATCAAAGATAGAGATCATTAATGATTTCGCATAAATTAAAGATGGCCGCCCATCCTTCCTGCCACTCAGAGGAACTGATGTGGTTATACATTGCAGGTCTCTTGATACATCGAAGCTATATACCAAGTTTCGTATAGAACACTTGAATGGTATCAAAGATATATATCATTAAAGATTTTGTATAAATTAAAGATGGCCGCCAAGGTTTCCACCGAATCAGGGAAACTGGTTTGGTCATTCCTTTGAAGTTTCTTGATGCATCGATGATCTATACCAAGTTTCACACGGAACAGTGAAATGGTACCTAAGATACACAAGATTAATGGTTTCACATAAATTAAAGATGGCCGCCAAAGTTTCCAACCAATCAGGTCCAGATTCAATAGGGTTCTGCGTCACGCGCCTACGGATGTGTACTGCAAGTTTGGTGTGCCTAGGATAAGTCGTTCTAAAGATATCTTGGTAACGAGAAAGGTGTGACGGACAGACGGACAGACGGACAGACCGACAGACGGACGTACATGACGACGACAATACCCTTCGGCCAAATTTTGGCCGAGGGGTAAAAACCAATCCATTCATACAACATGAAATCTCTATGGATATGGAAATATTTAAATTGACAATATTTTCATAACTGAAACAATGCTGGTAATTGGGGTGCAGTTGTCGGTAGGAGATGGGAATTGAGCCATCTCCGATAGACTGCACCCCTAGGAGGCTGACTTTGTGTTGATGGAATATTCTATTCTTGTTCAAATAAATTAAGACAGTTCAATGATTATGTAAAATTCGATGTTATATTACTTTATTCTAAGTTTTAAACTCTTTCTCAGAACCATTACATATGGCGGCGGCAAAAACACAAATAAACTCAATAGCAATCAGGACGCCCGTGGCAAAAACTGATAAAAACTCAATTGAGGTAAAAAAAATACTGAAATTTCAGTATCCGGTGGCAAAATTTTGGACTTCTATGAATCCCTGGATTATTAATGATTTTGCATAAATTAAAGATGGCTGCCCAGCCTTCCTGCCACTCAGAGGAACTGATGTGGTTATTCATTGCAAGTCTCTTGATACATCGAGGATGTATACCAAGTTTCATATAGAACACTTAAATGATATCAGAGATACACATCATTCAAGATTTTGCATAAATTAAAGATGGACGCCAAGGTTTCCACCGAATCAGGGAAACTGGTTTGGTATTTTGACGTATGTTGCCCGAGGGGTAAAAAATTTGCGCTAAAAAGAACTTTCTAGAATATGTGACCCTACCCCAAACCCCTCACCCCCTCACCCTCGCAAACACCGCATTGATAATACTTGGCTCTGTCCATCCTTATTCTCAACTATTTTTTTTTTTTTTTTAAATAATGTTATAAGAGTTTAACCATTATCTCCCTTATGTGTACAGCTTTAGATTTCCCTAACTGGGGCACACCCTCTATTCGGCATGATCAAGATTATTTAGTCAGGGAAACACGTCCAAATTAGTGGAAATATTCAAATTCTCCGAATTCTGGCAAAATAGTAGATAATCTAAAGTCCTGATATGCTCCAAATTTATTTCCCTTATCGGGCTCTAGCTGTAACTTACCTCCATTGGTCTGAACTCGACCCGCCAGCCAATCTTGGAGTTAGGCGGTGGTGGCTTGAATCTCATCGTCTGCCAATTGGTCGACTGAATGTTCTGTTGAATTGTAAGTAAATTAGGATGAGGAGATTAATATTAGGGATTCTGACTGACATACTATCTATATTGTTGCCATCTCAACACTAAATAATTGTGCTGAACAGTTTTACTCTGTGCAGCAGGAAAAACATATCTGAAAAAAGTTGAAAATACATGTACCTCACCTCCTCTCACAATATTGTAACTTTTTCAACTTTCAGACAAGTCAGAAGGTTTTAGAATTGAATGCTGAATTCAGATAAAAACTTTAACTTTCTCATCCCTGTAAATATAACTTAATGAGGTATTCAATTCCAAAGAAAATCCTGCTTTCTTAATTATTTTGATGTAATTAATTACATACCTCAAAGTGGTCCGTGTCTTCTTCATCATTCTGTTCAACTTTCTCACTGAACAGTGAGATAGGGTCACGTATGAACAGGTGGGCTATATGCTTAGATAGGAGCTCGTCAATACCTGTACAAGATTAACAGTGAGATAGGGTCACGTATGAACAGGTGGGCTATATGCTTAGATAGGAGCTCGTCAATACCTGTACAAGATTAACAGTGAGATAGGGTCATGTATGAACAGGTGGGCTATATGCTTAGATAGGAGCTCGTCAATACCTGTACAAGATTAACAGTGAGATAGGGTCATGTATGAACAGGTGGGC
>JAVTVY010042218.1:0-18952 GCA_036873755.1 Hanleya hanleyi
TAAATTGGGGAAGAATCCGATGAACGAAATAAAATTTAGATTTTGACATGAGGCTACCTGTAGGCGCAAGTGAGCAAAGCGCAATCTCAAGTGACATCTTATGTCATGTTATTACCCGAAGACAAATTTGGGATTTTTGCCACCAGGTGGCACCACCTGTAAGTGCAAATGAGTGAAAGGCAATCCCATGCAACATCTCCTGGCATGGTACATGCATGCTAAATTTGAGAAGAATGCATGCAGTTCTCAAGTTATTGGCCAAAAACAAATTCCAGATTTTGTCATCAGGTGGCATCACCTTCTAAGCAGAAGTGGATCCCAAGCAACATCTCATGGCAAGGTACAATGTATATGCATGCCTAATTTGGGTCCAAGAATTCGATGAGCAGCTCTCAAATTATTGCCCAGAAACCAAATTTTGAGTGACATTTCAAAGCATTTCAAAGTTGCAGCACAAAATAACGGAAAGAACCCTAGTGGCGCCACCTTCAGGAAGATCTTTCTGAAACACAATACCAATAAACATCTTGTCACAAGGAATGTATATATGCCAAACATTGAAGAAACTAGATACAGTCAATCGAATACGATCGAGAACGCATCCCTTTTGCCTCTTTAGTAAAGGAAACATTCATTATTTGTGAAGAAAGTAAAAACATAAAACTTAGAAAAAACATCATTAACATGGCCCCATAGGATACCTTGAGGGAAGGTACCAGCATACCAAATTTAAAAGAATCCGTTTCGATCCAACATGCAGTTACTGTCCGGAAATGCAATTTTACCTTGGCCCACAGGTTAGCGCCATGTATAGGCAGAAAGGCATAAAAAAATAATCCCAACCGAGATCTCGAGGCAAGATTCCTTGACATTGGAAATAGAAAATGTTAACTTGGCCTACCGGTGGCACCACCTATGGTCTGATCGACAAGAAAAACAATTCCAAGCGAAACCTTCAGGTAAGGTACATATATTCATATACCAAACTTAGAAAAAATACAGTCAAGGTTTAAAAAGTTATTGTCCGGAAATATAATTTAAAATTGGCCCCCAGGTGGCACCACCTATATGTGGATCAGCATGAAAAACAATGCCAAACGAGAAATTGAGATGAGGTACCTACACACCAAATTTGAAATGAATCCGTCAAGGTTTTCAAAAGTTATTGTCTGGAAACACTTTACTTAGCTTTCAGGTGGTGCCCCCTGTATACGAATCAACACGAAAAATAGTCTCAAGCCACATCTTGAGGCAAGGTACCCACACACCAAATTTGAAAGAATCTTGAAGGTTTTCAGAAGTTTTTGTCTGGAGATGCAATTTTAACTTGTCCCCCAGGTGGCGCGACCCAGAGGCGGATTGGCATGAAAACCAATTCCAAGCAAGATCTACAGACAATGGACCCACTTACCTATACAATACGAAGCTGCGCATTTGAAAACCCCTCGGCTCTGGGCACCAGCCATTCATAATGTATTCAATTTGAACTAAGATGTCAGGAACACCAAGCAGTCAAGTGACCGATATACAGATTATCAAAAATTTTGCAATTAGAAATGACCCCTAAGGTTTTCATCCAATCAAAGAAACCGGTATTCATTCCACAAATGATTGATTGATTGATTGATATTTATTCACCATATACCAACATAACAATAAATATAACAATGGTAAAATAATGATTCAGATAATACAATATATATATACATAATGGTTGGTGTGATAATGGCGGGAATAAAACCCAGATGGGCTTGTTCTATCCCATAATAATTTAGTGCATATTATAATAAAAAATAAATTTAAGTATATAAATATATTTACTTATAATATAATGGTGAATTATATGAGCTCAGAGAGATCAATAACATTTGTTTTGAACGTATATACAAAGGAGAGGATAGCTTAATAGGTGTACTTGGGGAACATATGATACAATGATATATATAACTATGATTATTTGATAATATGATTATTACATATTTATATAAACACACATGTACACACACGCACGCACACACACACACCAATATATATGAGACTTAATATAATGATATAATTTTTTATAGTAGGCTATTGGATGGTCATTTTACTTTTAGTTTTGAATGTCGCGAGTTATTAGGTGGTATTTTAATCTTTTTTTGAATAATGATATGGAAGTAATTGACTTGAGTTCTGTGTTAAGTTGGTTCCATATTCGCGGTCCTTTGATATAAGTAGTATAAAATGATAGTTGAGAATTGTAGAACGGTCGATAAAGATTGAGGTGTTTCTGTCGTGTTTGGTATTGATGAATGTTTTGCAGTTTGGTAAAGTAAGTTCGGAAGCGATTTGGTAAAGAAAGTGGTTGGTGTATAGCTTTGTGGATTAAATTTAGGATTACATAGTCGTTGATTTTATTGAAAGTTAACATGCTTAGTTGGATGAATAATGGTCTCTTGATGCATCGATAATGTATACCAAATTTTATATTGAGCATTTGAACAATGTCACAGATAGAAATCATTAATGATTTTGCATAAATTAAAGATGGCTGCCCATCCTTCCCGCCACTCAGAGGAACTAATGTGGTTATTCATTAATGCATGTCTCTTCATACATCGATGCTGTAAACCAAGTTTCGTATAGAACACTTAAATGGCCGGAGATAAACATCATTAAAGATTTCGAATAAATTAAAGATGGGCGCCAAGATTTCCGCCCAATCAGAGAAACCAGATCTGTCATTCATCGTAAGTCTCTTGATGCATCAATGATGTGCACCAAATTTTACATTGAGCACAACGGAATCAGAGATAGAGTTCATTAATGATTTTGCATAAATTAAAGATGGCCACCAAGGTTTTCGGTCAATCAGGTCACGATTCAAAGTATCTGGATATATCGATGATGTATACGAACTTTCATATAAAACAATTGAATGGTAACAATTGAGATATGTATCATTATCGATTTCGCATGAATTAAAGATGGCCTCCAGGGTTTCCAGCTAACCAGAAAAGCCTGTTTGGTAATTCGTTGAAAGTTGCTTGATGTATCGATGAGCGTTGGGAAGTTATCGCTTCCAACAGACATGCACGGACATCCACGGACACAAAGAAGCAAGAACCAGTGGCGCCACCTTCAGGCAGATGTTGCTGAAATGCAATACAGACTGGCGTCTTGTCGCGAGGAATGTGTATTTCGAATTTCGGAAGAATCCAACAAAGCGTTAGGAAGTTATCGTTTCGAACAGACATGCACGGACGTACACGGATATCCACGGACACAAAGAAGCAAGAACCAGTGGCGCCACCTTCAGGCATATGTTGCTGAAATGCAATACGGACTGGCGTCTTCTCGCAAGGAATGCGTATTTCGAATTTCGGAAGAATCCAAAAAAGCGTTAGGAAGTTATCGCTTCGAACAGACATGCACGGACGTACACGGACATCCACGGACACAAAGAAGCAAGAACCATTCTAAAGTCCCCGGCCGCGTTGCGGCGGGGGACAAAAAGTAAGGTGACTGATATCTACGATGTCTTTTCATCGTACTATCGCCTTAGTTTTACTGGAGCGATGGTACGATGGAGGAATTTCCATCGTACCATGCGCATCGTGCCATCGTACCATCGCATCGTACCATCGCATCGTACCATCGTACTATCGCATCGTGCCATTGCATCGTACTATCGTACCATCGCCCCGTAAAAATAAGGCGATAGTACGATGATACGACGTGGCAGATATCAGCCACCATAAAAAAGCCTTCCGTCAGGAATATTCCTAAACTTTCATCCTTCGTCTGGCGATATGGTAGAATAATGCACTGGATTATGCTTTTTGTGGCCAATCACAAGATAAATGTCAGAGAAGTAAACAGTTAATTCACTCAAACAGACTCGAAATTGATACGTCTCAAGGCGAAGTCATTGGTCCATTACACTTAATAACAGCCAAACCGAAGTCATACATAAATCGCTCCACCCTGAGTGTGGAACACTCGCTTTTTACCGACGACGTAGCAATCTGGAAAAGCGGCCATTGTAGTAGTGCACTTTCTAGTGTAATACAGCGGACATTAGGCACTATTGGGAAATGAGAGATTAAATGACGACTGAAATTTTCGGCCACAAAAACAAAAAGGTGTTTTCTGAAAAACAGCCACATGAAATACGTCCCACCCTGGATGGTGAAAACTTGAATGCAAAAATAGCGAAAATTCCTCGTAATGATATTTTGTCGCGGAAATACCATATGGACCAATTGGTACACCAAATCTAATAAGATGTGTCTGTGAAACAAACAAGCAGTCGTATACATGTACATGAACACGCTATACCGCGTAAGAGGTATGTCCGTTGTGTAAGATGGCTTCAATCTGTACATTGTCTGTCATATTATGACATGAGGCGAACAACTGAAAATCTGCTGTTGCGCAATATATCTAGTAAAATATATACGTATTTCTAACGTGACATTATTTAACTGAACTGACTATTAACTACGAATCGCTTTAGGACTCGCTATGCGCCGCAATTATTATTTTATTTTTACATTCTCATTATCCAAGCGAGTTCTCAACCGAACAGCGAAAAAACTGTCGAATCGACCCACTTGACATTACATGTACAATCTATGCAGCTTAGTTCAACTTTAAGCTTCAAGCTGATTGATAACACGCCTTATACAGTGATTTGTGAACGATTTATAAATATTATCGGAATTATTCCTGCAATAATTGTATGGAATTTCCTCAACCTAGCTTTATCTCGGTTGACTTGATTGAATAGAGCATATTCATTTGAATTTGGCTATTGTATCACCAACTCAACTGAATGGACACGAATGTTGACTTTTAGTCTGTGTTTTATTGTTTGTTAACTTATCATAAATGTAATTGATACTTGTTATATAAATTAATCAAATCATGGATCATTCCAAAAATCACTATCATTGCACGTTACATTACCCTCTTCTCCCCTTTTTTGAACTGCTACTTGAGCATTGATATGGCGGAATTTATTTATTTATTACTGTACTGTTTTTCGAGCTGACCTCTCAACTTACGGTAAGCCTAATAATGCTCCAAACTTTGTTATCCCGATCTACCGCTAAGGCTCTTTACTGCAGTTATACTGTCTGTATGTACGTTATTTTGGTGCACTATCAATTATATTCAACGGCTTATCATAATGGATAATTTACCGAATTCGGAGGGAGTTCCTGTATATGTGTGGAACCATCTGCCATGTAGTACTACTGACGAAATTTCTAATAATACTCTGGATGATACCAGTTTTCGTAGTACTACCTTAGATTTTCAAAGTATGTGTTTTTACCCCATTGAATTAAACTTTAGCGAAAAGAATCAATTCTTAACGGACGATAATATTCATGAATCAGCTCATTGGAGTCATATAAATTCGCATCAATCAAAGTATTTTACTGAGGACTCATACAACGCCGAATTGTATAACTCGAATATTGAGGGATCGTCCTTATTGTCGGTATTACACATTAATGCTAGCAGTCTGAAGAAAAGCTTTACTGAAATAACAGGTTTTATTCATAACCTTAAAACTATGTTCTCTGTCATTGGTATTTCAGAAAGTTGGTTAAATGCTGCAACGAAAAAACTTTATGACATCCCAGGTTATACACCATTTATCTCTTCTCGACATAACAAAAAAGGCGGGGGATTAGTTATCTATGTTAGAAATGATATAAAATCAAATGTTGTCAGGGAAGATTTAACTCTTCACGAAGAATATCAGTTTGAATCTTCTATTATAGAAATTGAATTACCCACCATAAATGACAATAATAGCAAACAGTTAGTAGGTATATTCTATCGACCTCCCGGACAAAATCCTAATCAGTTTAATACCAACTTGACCTCAATTTTGACTGCTATGAAAGGTGAGAAAAGAAAATGCACCCTCATGGGAGATTTTAATATAGATTTATTTAAAGCTGATCGTCATTCCCCATCTAAGGATTTTCTGGAAATCATGAAGTCGTATAATTTCTTCCCAAAAATAACTAAACCTACTCGTGTTACTTCTTATTCGGCGACGTTAATTGATCATATTTTTACTAATTCATATAATGAATCAGTCTTATCGGGAATTTTTCTTACTGATATTACCGACCATTTTCCGATATTTCATATCGACAAAAGGTACGTCCCCTCAGTCATCGACAGAAGTGAAATTACTTATCGAAATATTACGCCAGAACAACAAGATATATTCTCACAAAAAATTACAACTAACGACTGGCATAATGTAGTGGACGAAAACACCGACGTAAACGCCGCCCTTGATCTCTTTTCATCGGATTTTTTAACGATATACAATGAATGCTTTCCCGTCATAACTAAATCAGTTCTGAAGCCTAAAATTATCAAACCCTGGGTAACTTTGGGTATCTTAAACTCAATTCGTGAAAAAAATAGACTTTATCGACTTCAGCTCAAAATGAACAATCCATTGATTAGAAAGCAATACCGACAATACAGGAACAAACTCAATCACACTCTAAAAGTAGCAAACAAATATTATTTTCATAATTAATTCAATGACTGCAATAATGATATCAAAAGTACTTGGAAAGTAATAAATCAACTGCTCAATCGCCGAAAAACAACGGTTCTTCCGAGTACATTTAATATTAACAATGCTGAAACTACTGATGCTTCTACTATTTCTAACTCGTTTAATGAATATTTCTGCACTGTGGCAAGCAATTTGGCCGACAAAATTCCAACTATAGACTCTTGCTTTACAGACTATCTTAAAGGACATTTCCCTGATAATTTTGAGTTCCAACAGTGTACATCTTCTCAGATTTATGAAATTATTAGGAACTCTAAAAATAGTGCTGCTGGAAATGATGGAATACGTATGTCTTTCGTCAAACTTGTCGCGCAAAGCATCAGTATACCCTTGGCTAAAATTGTAAACCTATCCTTTCAGTCTGGCGTCGTCCCACCACGTTTGAAAGCAGCAAAAGTTATTCCGGTGTACAAATCCGGCGACCCCATGCTATTAGAGAATTACAGGCCAATTTCTGTTTTACCATGTTTCAGCAAAATCGTAGAAAAAGTCACAGCAATGAATGTTAATGAATATCTAGAAAAAAATGCCATTCTTCGTTGCAATCAATTTGGATTTAGGTCGAATCACTCTACATATTTAGCTGTATTATCCCTTTACGAATCATTGGTTGCTGCCAAGGAATCCAAGTTGTTTAGTATTGTTTCCTTTTAAGATCTCTCAAAGGCTTTTGATACCGTTAATCACAACATTCTACGAAAAAAGATGGAACATTATGGATTCCGTGGCAAAATCAATCAATGGTTCGATAGCTATTTGTCCGATCGCGTCCAATCAGTTTATTACAATGGAACATTATCTGAAATTCAAAATATTAACTGTGGAGTTCCCCAGGGGTCAATTCTAGGGCCCATATTATTTCTTATTTATATTAATGACTTGATTTCAGCCTCGGACATATTGAAGATCATTTTATTTGCTGATGACACGAGTGTTACTTTATCTCATACCGATCCACGCCTCCTCTGTGAGGCTATGTCACATGAACTAACGTTATTATTTAATTGGTTTTCATGCAACAAACTTTCATTGAATCTTGATAAGACAAAATTCATGTTAATTTATCCCAACTCGAAGAAAACTGTGCAATTTACTCCTGCGTTATCTGTAATGGGGCATGACATCGAAAGAGTTGATTGTTTCACATATTTGGGTGTTTACATGAATGAAAAGTTAAATTGGACTAAACACATCAGTGAAATAGGCAAAAAACTAGCTAGAAATATTGGTATGATAAACGCAGTCAAAGAATGTCTTAATAAAAAAACTTTATGTATTCTTTATTACTCTCTGATTTATCCGTACCTAACCTACTGCAATGTGGTCTGGTGCAACACTTATACGAGTCACCTACAACCCTTAATTCGTTTACAAAAAAAGAGCAATTAGGTTTATTTCTCACTCAAGCAAATACGAACACTCTGCTCCTCTATTTGTCAGCCTCAATATATTACCCGTTTTGGACCTGAACCAATACTTAATGTTACAGTTTTGTCAGAAATTTGTGCATCATACTTCTCTGTTACCATATCTTTTTCGTAACTATTTCACCAAATTATCTGAGGTTCATCAGTATACCACTAGGGGGTCCTCTGCCAAATTATATAGACCATTCTTCCGAACCGATCTGGTTTTCCACACTCCCAAAATTAAAGGCCCCAGAGAATGGAACACGTTGCCCTCTGATCTCCAAGCATGCACTTCAATGTCTTTGTTTAAATCCAAGTTAAAAAAATATCTGTTAAATGTATAACTTTGCACCCTGTCTTCCATTTTCTTTCTATTCAGTATTCACTCGGTATACTCCCTTATTCACCTCTTAAGCGTAAATCTTAGATTACACCCTATTTTATTGCTAATCATCTCACACATATTTCTGGATGTCCATGTTTATATACCTCTTGTATTCAGTAGGGATATTACAAGCCCCTTGGGGTTTTCTCCCGCCGATCAAACTCTAATTTCTAATTATTTCTGTGTTATCTATTTGGGTATAATTTGCTGTATTGTATTCATTATACTTTGGTTGGTGAATAAATTCAATTCAATTCAATTCAACTGGGGAGCAAGCAAACCTAGCTTATTTAGATTATATCAATCACTTGTTCGCTCAAAAATAGAATATGGCTATCTTGCCTTACCAATCAGCATGTAACACCCAATTAAACTGAATGGATTGCATACAAAACTAATAACTTGTGCGTGTAAAGGAAACTCGCTCTCAAGCATATTAGCCGAAACCACTGCGAAACCCCTAACCCGAGGCAAGTGAAACAATCCCTAAAAGTTGCTGGAAATTTTCGGTCTATAGATCAAATCATATATGTTACTAACTCACTGAAGACTTATCGGAAGATGAATATCTTAAAGATAAATAGTTGAGCAAAAAAGCGTCTGGTCCGTCATTCATAATTCAGCCGTCGTCCATTAAAGAATACCCGCGTCCATAATCCAAAGACCCATTCCATATTCCATATAACAGCATTTGCTCCAAATTCAAAAAGACAATCATAGTGTACATAAACATAGGCTAGTTTCCTGTAAGAGAGAAGGGGTCAACATTTTTCAATGATGCCAGTAAGACATCATGATGTTTCAAGAATATCAAATCCGTGTCGCTGATGAGTATTCTTAATCCATATGATATTCGTCGTCATCTAGAGAATGATGTATCTCAGTCACGTTTTGATTGTGAATGTTCATATGAGCACCGTGCTGGTCTTGAAGTACATGGGATCATACGGTCCCGGGTTAAATGGAATTAGACACAAGTTACGAAACATACCGCCATAGATTTTGCACGCTACGCTCGTATTTTGCTATTAGCATGCGATATGTATCGCCAAATTTGAGAAACTTTGAGTGGCTGCCTTGTTACTCCTTAACCCTATCTGGCCTGGGCTTTTTGGGACCTGTCCAGGCCTCGGGGGGGGGGGGGGCGAAATGGCCCCCCTAATTATTTTTCTTACACCTTGCGCTAGGGGCTGAAACTTACCACACCATACCCTTGAGTCAAGCTCTACCAGAAAATGTAAAAAAATCCAAGATGGCCGCTTTGATTTTCAAAAACGACATTTTTTGGCCGATTTAACGGTCAGATTTTCCAATTTTTTTATTTATGCAATTTCTTCACAAAAACTGCATGATAATTTAGTAAATATTAATGTGATGTAAAATAAAATAGTTTTTGTTCACTTTTCATCGCGGAAAGGCAGAAATTTTGAAGAAATATGATGAAAAAAATCACTTTTCTGGTCCCCCACTTGGCCGCCATCTTGAATTTACCCAGGATCCTCTGCTCGGGGGGATTATGCAAATAGGCTCAAAATGACTCCAATATGATATCTATAAAGTCACGGAGTTTCAGCTCTCCATTTTTTGTCGTTCCGGAGATACCGCAGAAAGTTTGGTAGGGGGGCCATTTATGGCCCCCCAGGCCAGGTAGGGTTAAGGAACATAACGTTGAATATATAAAA
The DNA here is from genome assembly GCA_036873755.1 of Hanleya hanleyi. Lineage (NCBI taxonomy): Eukaryota > Metazoa > Mollusca > Polyplacophora > Lepidopleurida > Hanleyidae > Hanleya > Hanleya hanleyi. The sequence goes on from JAVTVY010042218.1 coordinate 10,075, forward strand.
CTAGCAGATATAAATGATAAAACGTTGACTCCGTGGCAACTACAGCTGAAACGTTGACTTCGTGGCAACTACAGCTCTCAACCGTAGATCTGTCACGCAATGGTCTGATCAGTAAGAAGGAAACCCATACTACATTAAATCTGTAGCAAAAGAATACCCCCACCAGAACTGGCGAAATGAAGAATACCACCTGGTACCACCAGAACTCTTCAAACAACATAAACAGCTACACAGGATCAGCTTTCGTTATCACAGATTTAAAAATTACTGAAGGATTCAAGTTACCTGAGAATTTGTCTACTCTCGTGAGTTAAAAACCATAATTACATGTATGTCACTTCAATGGGTAGTAGAAAATACACCCATTCGATCAATTGTTTGTTGCCACTCATTGAGAGGAATAACCTCCATAAAATATTGAGAATCCCATAGTATACCAGATCTCATTCACCATATCGAATATCTAGCCACGGAAATTAAGGCATTGGTTATGGACGTTTCTCTGATATGGATATCAGCCAACGTTGATATCACAAGAAATGAAAGCGCAGATGGAACTTCTAAAACTGCTTAAAGAGGGAACAAGCTGATATCAAGATAGGACTAGGGGTAACATAATTCAATTCAATCGCCCGAGAAAAAAATAGAAGAAAAATGGCAGAAATTTTAGAATGAGGCCGGGTGGCTATGCAAAGTTAGCAACAAATTTAAGGGAAAATCTACCGTTCAAAATGAAACAGAGACACGATGACAAAATCATCTCACGGCTTAGGCTAGAAAAGTCAGGTCTAATTAGTCATGTGGCTCTGTCAGTATGTCGGCACCTCTCACCACTTCCCTTATATGCGTTGTAATTTTTAACTGTATATGGCGCGATTCTGCTGGTGGACGTTTCGTTCCCGAGGCCTGCCCCCTGTACAGACCTTTTGGTCTTTGATATATGTTGGCATTGTGGGAAGTTGATGCTGGGTCGGCATCGGGCTTACAGACTAGTCGTTTGCGTTAAATGCCGTCATTTCCATCTGACGACGATACAGCTCACCAATCCCCAGTGTACGAGTTGTCACAGCGAAACAGCTCACCAATTACCAATATACGAGTTGTCACAGCATTTCCATCATAGCTCTCTAGATTTGTATCTAATACCGCTTATGTCGGTGCTAGGGGCCGTGGAGTCATGTCATCCGAGTTGCCACATGAACAGGTACAATACAAGCGTACCTGAGATACAACACATATGACGAATCGTTAGATTCTTGGTATGTGCTTTAGACTAGGTTAACCGGAAGACTATACTGTGAAGTCATGTGGCGCTGTCAGTATGTCGACACCTCTTCCCACTTCCTTTATATGCGTTGTAATAGTCCGATAGCCAAATCGCAAAAAAGGGATCTAAATAAGGTTTTCGTAGCACCCCCGCGTAGATTTAGTTTGACCACTGTTTATGAACGAGTATCATCTGCTGGTCAGTTCTAGACCTGATGTAGGCATCTACGGTGGGGCCTAAGGTCACAGCATGCATTTCTTCATCGCTGTCTGAACAAGACAAAATTAACTCTAAGATGGGGGTAGGGGTATTTATGAACGTATATCTTTTTTATTATTGCACTAAACTTTATGTAACTTCCCATACCTGACCTCTGAATAATGTTCTATTGGATAACGTAATCCAAGTTACGCCTTTTACGTTTTTTACGTCAAGATGACGTCATAACTTGGAGGGTACATTTTTCCTCGATTTTTTTTAGAAATGAGACTCAATTTTTTGTTTTGCAGTTGCAGAAACTCTTTTTGCATTCTGCCTGATTTGTATTTGTGAAAGATGATCCTCTCTTCGTTACTTCTAGACCTGGTATAACCATCTAATATGCACTTCATGGGTGCAACATAACCATGTTTAACGGCACCAGAGCATGAGAAATATGAAGCCGAAATAGGCTATATTTTATTTCTCCCCGATCCTAACGCAATGAAATTTAACATATATTTAGTCTGTGTACGGATCATTCAGATAAAGCAATCCGATTCCAATTATCTTCAATGTTGGTGTCACTATGTCCTTATTATCACCATGGAAGTTTTTTTTTCTGGACCTTTTAATATAATTTTCCAACGGTGTATTGTTACCCTGTTAGCTTTTGCGTGATGTGTGCATTCAAGACCACGAATGCATGACTTACTTGACACGGGGTGTTGACGTCTACGGTAACGAGTAAGGTCGCATGATGCCTTTTCCCAATGCTCTCGAAGTAACACAAAAATAAACAAGGAATGGGGGTAGCGGTGATTATGCTTCGATCTCTTTTTCACACTTGGGTCTAGAGAGCCCAAGCTTTTAACACTTTGTGGTTGGGTACTAATTGAGCAAAACGAGAAATCAAACTTCCAATACTTCTGGAATGAAGTCTCTGTAATGTCTGTTTTGAACTCTCGTGTATATTCTTTATAGCATAGTCAGTGTTACAGGGCTATATATCGTCGCTCTGAAATATTTGTATCTAATACCGCCCAAGTCAGTGTTAGGGGCCGCGTGGTCATGTCATTCAATATATCCACATGAACAGTCACAATAAAAGCGGGGTTGCGATAAAAATCATCACAGGGGTCACTTTTGGTTCTTGTGATGTTTTTTAGAAATATGCAGTCAGTATATTTGTCGGTGGGGTAATATGACTTCTTGTCAGTACGCCGGCATTAACCAAGAACAGGTCTATATAAAGTTGCCGTTTGCATTTGTTATCTCCATCAGTGACATGTCGAAATTATGGACATAGAGAAAGAAGATGGATTCAACTTTTCTAATCTCACCAATGTTTCGATGTTTAATTTGCTAGATGAAATAAATGAATGTTACATGAAATGAAAGGAATGGATTCAGGTCAGAAAGTATTGAGAGAAGGCGAAAGGCAGATCCCATCAAACTATTTTCAAATATGATGCATGAAGTGAGACAAAATGCATTGAAGCAACAGAAAACCGTGCCCACCCAACGTGTATAATCCAAAGACCTAATTCGTATAACATCCACATCAAAGAAAAATGTGGATGGTCGAAATTGAAAATGTGTACCTCAGTTCATATAAATTAATTCGATAAATATATCTCATTCGAAAATGGATACTTGTCAGTTTCTTTGGTTTCATTCTTGAAGCTAGATATACATTATGGGAACGTTCTATTACACTATGATGCTTAATTGATATTGACAAACAAAAACAAACATTCCAATGCCTTCCTTTTGTATAAAAAAGGTAATTGAAAAAAATACGAAAAGATCCAATATATATGAATTTGTCAATACAATAGTTATATCACTAGCAAGTGTCAGATCCGATATCAAGATTCAATAATCAGCCGCAGTCCATAACGAAATTCCGCTTCAATAATCGCAAGACCTATTTCGTATGACAGTTAGCCTCAATTCCAATGTGTATAAAATAAATACAAGAAAAACAGTTTTCGATGATGTCAGCAAGACATAATGATGTTCTATACATAAACTCCGAAATCACTGATCATTATTCTTTATCCAAATGAATTCCAAGTCGTGTCCAGAGTATCAGTCACGCTCTGAATGCGTTGTTCATTTGAACACTATGTTAAAAAAACATGATATCCAAACAACCCCCAATCTTAATAAATTAATATCCTATCAATTATCTACAATCGTACATGTCGCTATATGGAATATTAAGTATTACAATTGAATTTGGTGTTCTGAGCGCCCTTACCATGAATATTTAATAGCACTATGACATCATGGTCGCATCTGGACTAGTCCACTTGCACTCGGGGATGGGAGATAATGTCACAGTGTCCGTTTACCCTAACGTTTACACCAAAGACCAGTCTATATATCTACCACGTGTCGGAAGCGCGGAAACATGAAAAGATACCCCGCCAGCGCGGTGTCTAAGTCGACTGAGCCAACCAAAATTTCTCTGTCATTAATGTTCCCTTCAAAGCACAATGAAGTGTTTTCAGGATTGGTTGTCACTCGAGTTACTGCAAGCCTGTTAGATCCTTCAAGCGACATATCCAAATCGGGGAGCAGACAAGATTTAATTTTAATCAGATTGAACAGCCTCAGACGTTATAACCAAAAACAAAAATTAACTAAAATCTAGTTGCATTGTAAGGTTGTGTTATCTTGCCGTCAGTTATTTGTGCATCCCTCTTCTGTCCATGTTTGCAAATATTAGTCTCGGCAAAGTGAGATGTATATATGTGATTAATTGGAGCGATATACAAGAGGTGACACAAACTGACATCTGGCGGCTAAAAAGCAACTATTTGACTCAACCACAAGCTTTTCTCGACACCTCACATTCAGACCGTGGACCCGAGAATACGGTGGACTTAGCGTTGGTACCTCAGCCGCGCTGTTATTGCAGATGTTCATGTGAAGAATATGAAGCTAAGCGGATTTAGATACACTAGCTCGGGCGCTGTGATGACAGATCAGCGCAAACAAATACTCTTTGTTGTTAATGGATGATCATCGAGGACGCCTGATGGCGTAAATGTCTCAGCATGGGATAGACATGGTGAATGCAAGAATACCCTAAAAAACTAACCTGTAATGGCCGACGCCGTACGGCTTAAATTTCCCACCAAAATAATAAACCTACACATATTTGTCGAATGACATGTACAGGGAGCGGCCTCGGAGACTAACAGTCCAGCAGCAGATACCTACCATATACTGGTAATACATTGGAGCGATATGCAGAAAGGTGGGGAAAATTGACGACGTCTGGCAACTAAAAGGCCATCATATGACTCGGCTTCCCTCGGGACCTCACATTCAGACCCAAGAATGAGGTGGACCCTCGAACGTAGACTAAGTATCCCGGCCGCGCTTTTTATTGCAGCTGTTCATGTGAAGACTATGAAGTATCCTCACGGTCCTAGCACCGGCTTAAGCGGATTTAGATACACTAGCTCGGGCGCTGTGATGACAGATCAGCGCAAACAAATACTCTTTGTTGTTAATGGATGATCATCGAGGACGCCTGATGGCGTAAATGTCTCAGCATGGGATAGACATGGTGAATGCAAGAATACCCTAAAAAACTAACCTGTAATGGCCGACGCCGTACGGCTTAAATTTCCCACCAAAATAATAAACCTACACATATTTGTCGAATGACATGTACAGGGAGCGGCCTCGGAGACTAACAGTCCAGCAGCAGATACCTACCATATACTGGTAATACATTGGAGCGATATGCAGAAAGGTGGGGAAAATTGACGACGTCTGGCAACTAAAAGGCCATCATATGACTCGGCTTCCCTCGGGACCTCACATTCAGACCCAAGAATGAGGTGGACCCTCGAACGTAGACTAAGTATCCCGGCCGCGCTTTTTATTGCAGCTGTTCATGTGGAGACTATGAAGTATCCTCACGGCCCCTATACCACCTTAATTTACCGAGATATCAGACCATCTCAACACGGTCGCCATTTCGATTCTACCCATATTTCATTGCAAATAAGATTGAGCAAACAGACCATCTCCAGTAATAAAGTCGTTTCTTATTCATTACAATTAATGTTTCCGCCCAATCCCTTACTGTGATTGTCTTAAAGTTACGTATACCGATGCAAAATTCATTATAATCCAAGTTTTCACAATATAACCTTGAGTGGACAAGAGACGTGAGGAATTCCAACTAACCCCGATTTTTGATGGACACACTCAATCAGATTTTGTTTTTCTGTCTTATTTCAGGCCAGGTTATTAGTTTGTCTCCCACAAAATTATATTAATTTACTTCTGTACAACACTTGGTTCAAATGAAACCCTTTGAAACACTATCCAGATATAAGCGGAACATTTTATAGAGATAAAGAAATAAAAAAACAGAACAAGGCGCGATAATCAGACACAAATAAAAGAAAAATACAATTTCTAGATTCATGACGTCATAGCCACGAAACTGAAGCAGTTACCGGAGGTCTGATTACTCTATCTTCCAGGTCGATATCCAGAAGCAATGCGTGGAGCATTTCAGTATGATAAACCGCGAACTAAAGAAAATATATGGCAGGGTAATCTCCCCTACCCCCATTTGGATTTGATGGTGTCATGACCGGATAACATCTATATGAATCCTGCTGAGGTCAAACGAGACTTAGTAGAAAGACGTATCTGGTCTAGAATTAAACGGTAGACATATATCTTTCAAGATTATATGTCAAATATCATCAAGAATGGATTACTGCGAAAGAGAAAATCGGAGAAAATATTTCCCAAAATTCATGAGACAAAGGCTTCTCGAGCTTATGACGTCACTATGACGTGGCTATATTAGCTAGAGGAATTTGGACTGTTTTATCTGAAAGGTCATTATTCGGAGGTAAATTTGTGTAAGTTTCAAATCGTGAAGCGCAGGGGTAATAAAAATATGAGGGCTGAATTACCCCTACCCCCATTCCGATTTTAAATTTTTCAAAACCAGTCAGCATCAAACAATTGCATGTAGCAACCTTAGGCACCACGGTAGATATCTACATCAGGTATTTAACTGACCGGGAGATGTTGATCTTCTTTAAAAAGATGTCAAACAAAATCTACGCGGGGAGGTGCTACGGAATGACATGTTCTCGCGAGTGGCTACCGGACTATAATCTAAACTCACATTTGTCGATGCTGTTTCCAAATATGTTTAAACTGTGCTGCCGGTGTGGTATTGTTGAATAAACAATAGCACATGTTATACTCCGATGTAGGGAAAGTATCACCGAACGCCAGAAAGTCATGAACGAAGTACAACACCTAAAACTTAAATTCAATTACAACAGGTAATGGCCGGGATGGCCGTGGAAATGTAATCTACGACAACATAATCAACCACTTGCATGACACCAAATATCATGACACGATATGCTAGATTCTTCTTTTGTCAAATTGTATGGTAGCAAATGAGATACCTCGACATTGAGGGCATTTCACATCATGGCCCTACTATGCCTAAATTGTCACTGATACATTTAGAAATAAAATACGTATGGCAACAACGGAGTGTCCTAGAATCTGAGGGTCATATGTTCCACTGCCCTGTAAAATCCCACGGCCAATAGATGTACAATACCTGAAACTTATATCTTGGTATCTTGGAATATCATATCTGTATTGAGATGATGGATCTAGCCAGCGATTGGAGATCCCGATAACAAAACAAATTAACTCCTGACAATGCTGTTAATTGCGGAAAGTGACAATCTGTCACGTATGTCATTTTTCTTGACATGCAAAGAAAATGTACATCCGAAATATTATTTCGACATCTTCATTATGAAAAGGGGATTCACATAGTGTATTTGATGAATATCCGCTCTCCGATTATTAGAATCCTCATTACACACCCATTGTGTGGCGATTGCTATAAAGCTGATTCATAATCTGGAAAAAGATACTTTTGAACTAAAATGCAAAATAAATGCAATAAAGCATATCTCATATTACAGGCGAAATACTACAAATCTTCAAGTAAGGTAAAAGGAACACACGTGTGAAATAGGTGTTTTCGAACATTGTATAACAAGAATCATTCGATCCATTTACGTATAATCTGTTTACTGTTTTTTCTTCTTCTGCTTTTATAAAGCTGTTAATTATACAGATTTAATGATCAGCAAAATTAATGCACTTGTAATATATACTTGTTTTAGCAAGATTCCTTCAGGTACATGTATATATAAACTGACTTTTCATGACAATCTCAGACCATATTTACAACTAGCACGATGAGTTACGAATATTCAGATAATTTGTCTGATGAGATAAAGACAAGATATCAGTCAAAATTCTTTACCCTACCCGTTACCATATAAATAAGGCCTGCCGTAGCTCTACGGGGCATTTTTTTTTGGCTTTACACTATTCTGGTTAACAAAAACGATTAAACTTGTGGAGACATCAATAGAACTCACGTACTGGTATGTGCTATATGCCGACAATAACGGCGTTATCGCAGCATTTTGGCGGCTAAGTTAAGCCACTGTTGTAGGTTATTTAGAGCTGTTTATTACTCTTTCCTGGGGTCTTTACTACACAATTGATCCTTCGAGCTGTTAAATGTTACATTATTAATGGTTTCTTATCGATTCCAAACGATTACCAACCTCAAAAGGCGCGGAAATCCGAATTAACGGTGAAAAGCGCGGTCTGGCTGGGCATAGTGAATACGTCGCTATGCTCCACTTTAGCCCACGCGGTAGTTGTCAGGGACCGCCGCAAAGGCTGCCGGGATACCTCCGTCTTCCACAATAGGGGGTTCGACTATGACAGCCCAACCGGCGAGGGTCCAGGAGCCGCCTAGGCGAGGGAAGCTCCGGATCCTAGATCGCCGCAATCAAAAAGTCACATGTCATGCCTGAATCTATCTGACTTTCTAGTTGTATTTCGTATTGGAACATTAGAAAACAGTACGATACCAATACGATTTATTAACACAAAGTTAAAATAAGCGAATTCGCATAGAGCAACAGGCGAGGGACCAGGCCTCGTATAGGCCCCAGAAACTCCCGCTTATGAGTTCATGATACAAATACGTCATCAGTTACAACCCGGACGTCGATGATTGCTTTTCATCGAGTTGTCTATACGCGACTCGTAACCGGAAAATAGTTCGATCACATACGGCCGCAGGCTTGAACACTTTACCGAGGCGCGCCTAAATTATGACGACCCACGTTACTTCACAATAAGGAGTAGCTTTGCAGGGACAGTGTGCTGTATAACTTGGCCGCTTGTGTTATGGAACAACTGTTATGCCAAGACAAGCTAATGCGCGCAATAAAGGAATAGAAGTAGTGTCATAAACTGGTCAACGAATGATCTACCTAAATGCACCATGTGAAGTTTAGCGTG
>JAVTVY010042219.1:0-18759 GCA_036873755.1 Hanleya hanleyi
AATCTTCAGCGGGGGAGGCCAATTTTGTGAACTAGCTGATTGAGCTTAACTCTAAACTGAGCCAAAGAAAGAGCCCGGGGTTCACCATTATGTAAATAAGCAAACACCGGGGAGTGTCCTCCTACCGCACCAGACAATAAGAAAAACCTCATAACTGCAGCCGCCGGGCATATCGGGTTATTGGGCAAAAAGGGTAGAGCGATTTCGTGGTCTTCATATCATTTAAATGTTTCACAGTCAGAGGCAACTTAAAATTCTCAGAAGAACCTTTGACCCGTTTAACCCATTGACCCGTTTAACAGTGATTTTAACCTCCAGTTGTCATGAATAGGGTCCAGGAGATCATGGCACTTATGTAGCAATTTAACAGTCCCAAGATATTGTTTAATGGTGCTACATGTAAAAGCTTTAGAGCGAGCTAAAAAAGCAACGTAATGTTAGCACACTATTCGACACCGGGACAGGGAGACAATTGATTTTTTTACAAAAGTCCAGGTAACACTTTATCTGGGAGCCATATGTTCGTTTTGTAGAGATTGCCAATGCATTCGATTCTCAGAATGACACCTCCGTAGCCAAATGTCGCAGTAATTCTGCCATTGTTTGACCTGTTTAGAGACAAAACACATAGCGCCGTAAGACATATGGTACTAGGGCAGCCAGTAACAATCGGGTGTAGCAAATGCGAACTGTTGAACCATGGTACTAACATATCTATGCATTTGACCTGGCATGTGAAAACGGGAAATGGAATCCGCCAGTACATTAAATTCTCCCGGAAGAAAAACAGCATACACAGTAAAATCATATGTCAAAGATAATGTGCTTAACTCGTCTAACAAAGCCAACAGATGCCCAGAGCCTGTAGTGCCATTATGACACGCCGTAACAGAATTATCTGTATCAGACACTGACTTTTGAAAATTGCAGGCGAGCTGGAAATGGTGTACCTGAATTTGGCAAGGGGAGCCATACAGGAGCTTTAAATATCTCTCCTAAAATTATTAAGGCGAGCCAAGTGAAGGCTAATCAAATACCGTTTCTATTCATACAAGATCGACCACCTTGTGGTTCAGGGATCCAAGTACAAATGAATATATATAGAGAAATTTAATAATAATGTCCTTATACATGTATCTTGAGGTTTCAGATGGTTTTACCATTGACAGCTAGGGCTCTGGCTAATCAATGTAAGGAAAATTTAAACAAGTAGCATTTTTCTTGAAGAAAAGTTTTATTAACTTCAACTTTACACCGGCTCAACACTGAACAGTACAACTCAATTCAAATATTACGGTCGCCGCTTGCCCACGAAAACGGGGGTCTGTATAAAGTTTGTCGCTGTGTTTGGCGCACATCGCACACCAAACTAGGGCCACTTTACCGTCATCAGTTGACTGGAATCGAATTAAGCCACCAGTATTCCACTTCATTATCGTACTGACATTAACAGTTCTTTTAGATTCCTTCTCCATGATTAATAGAACGTCGTCGTGACCTGAGAAAGTTCAAAATTTGCTGTAGTTCGGGAGGAAAAAACCGCATGGGCAAAACCGTCATAGAGGAATGCGGGAAGAGACGAGTATCTGCATTGGTCACTGCTAGGTTGCCATTTTCCTGTGAGCCAATCAAATTGACTGATAAATATGGCTCTCGGTTTCAACTTCCTGTCTCTCGATTTCAACTTCCTGTTTCAGTTCGCGGTTCTCGGCAGCAGTTATTTGAGGATTTTGACAACAGCGGACATAATAAATAAACTGCGTAGGTATTTAATGAGGTGCGCGGAATTTAGCGTACGGTAATTTCCCTATTAATTCGCGATGTAGTGATGAAACTCACCACTCCAAAAATTGGCTACTTTCGAATTATTTGTTGAGCCAATTCTAGAAAAACGCGAGTGTTCGAATTAAATGTCGCGCCGACTTTCACGGAGAATCCAAAATGGCGGACCGCTTCGCCGTGGTCGTAGTGATCGTATTTATTAACGTGTATTAACTTTGAGATCTCACCATAGTTTCCATAAAATGCAGTGTATGATGTCAGAAAATCTCCTCTATCCTGATAAAGACGTCTAATTTTATTCGAGGAAGTCAAGCATATTTATCGAGTGACAAGTTCAGCACGATCATGCAGATTTTTGAGCTGACGTCCGTAAATTCGCGTCCATAGTAACATCGTAAAAGTAGGCCAAAACATTGAACGTATTCCTTCCTTTTGTTCAGTATTAGCTATGATCTATATTATGAAACCTAACTGACATGGAATTGAATGAATATTCTATATATATAAAACTATACACATATTAGAGTATTCCATGTTCGAGTCGTTCGGTACGTCGACGTTGTTGTTGTGAACCATGAAAATGAACCAACGGCAAATTTATGTAGGATTATATCACGAAGTTTTAGACAGATTAGCGGACTGTCATAGACTTTTTGGTCTTCATTGTGCATGATTTTACACACACCATCCAGGACTTGAATAAATATCCCGGACCTATGACACGAAATTAATGTAGAATTAACGGCGGATTGTACAATAGAACCGAGTGTCAGTCGGCAATACACGTTTCGATTTGTTTGTTTCAAGTATGAGAATATCTATTACGGTACCGATACTGTAACAGTTTACTAAAAGTATAGGTCGAAGTATGATATCGTTCTGAATATTAATTAAATACTGTTATGTTTTCATCTCCGAAACTTTACCTAATGCCATTTAAATGTTTCTCAAATTTGTTTAGCATATAGAGTAATGGAATAGCGAGTAGCGATGTTTTGATTCTTAGTGTAAAAATGCGCGGTGTAATTCCAAAGAATTTTTGATTGCTGAAATTTTGGTAAGTTCGTGGGTATTCATAAGAAATATTTTCATTCACAATAAAATATTTAACAAAACCGGAAAGAGTAAGTCTTTATGATAACTATATTTGAACAAAACAGAGCACATGCAGAGATGATTGTTGTCGGCGCTTCACATCGCGAACTGACGTTTGTCAACTGTGTGATTTCCTGTCTATGTTTCATTAAACGATAGGTGTATTTTGTTAAACTTTTTCATTTTAAGTTTATCTAATTATCTAAATAAGCAGGTGTGTTTTGCCTTATGGCCAGTGTCACAGTTATTGAATTTGGTGTTATATAAGTATTCTCATATATGCATCCGTTTTACATTTTTGTATCAAATCGTCACCACTCACTTGAGCCTGTTGCCCGCTGTTCAGTTGTTCGTATTCCACATAAACTGCATGGTAATTTCAATAATGTCACTTGATTGAAAGTTCCCGTTTCACAATGTATGACTGCCGACTCAAAATCAAGTCATTCAACAGTGCTTAATTCTTGAAAAGGAAACTTTTACCTGCATCCGATCGTCTTTCTGATTTGAGATTTGGCCCGACTGCAGCTTTTCTATAATTTATAAATATACACTCAGTAAATATAACCGGATCCACTTCAGAGAATATACAGAAATCGACATCTCAATTAACTGGTAAATTAGACCGATCTATGTAAGTTGTGATTGTATTCTGGTCGAAGAATCATGGCGAAAAAATCTATCAAATGTACAATCCCGTTTCTCAACGGTTTAGTGAAATTAATTCAGCCTTTCAGAGAATCTAGTTGAGGAAAGTTATAAAAATATATCCATATGCTCAATATCATGATGCTTTTGTCCGTGCAGTACTGAGAACCATATGTGGATGGATTTATTCCATTTTTATAAAAAAAAAATCTAAACAACACTAATATCGAAATTACAACCGCGGCATGCGATTGTTGACTCCAGGTCAGATCGATAGCCGGCTTCATCTGAAAATATATTAGCATAAAATGTATTCTATTTAGTCACCAACGTATAAAAGTTAAAGGGGGCATGAATTAATGAGGGACGATGAACCACCGTAAAGACTTCAACAGAAAAGGAGCGCCATGAAAATTTCCTTAGACGGTGATCGTGTCACGTCGATCACCGTTGTCGGTGATTTTTATGTTCCGTTCAAACATAATTCATTCGCATGCAGTTCTGCCTTCTCGGAAAATATTCACCGTGTTTTTCAAATAAAGGAATGCTGGTTTAAAGAAAGATATTTGATATACGAACGGCTGGAAACTGAAGAATGATTCAATAGCGGGCCGTGTGCAGACACTCGACCACGTGCGGGGACTACCGTATATATTTTTCCCGACTGCGGCGAAACGCGATCAAGTTAGGATAAAATTACAGGACTGCGGAGTTAATTGAATCAATTGTATTCCTTATAGACTGTAAGTAATAGTAATTCAGTCTGATTATATTGTACCATTCCCTGTTGTTTCTCTGCGCTTACAAATAATAGCATACGCCGAAATACTATACGAGATTCTAGTAACACATTCACTTTACTTTCATCGGCACGAACTCCGTGGCGAAAACGGGAGTGTTCGAATTTATTGTTTCACGGATATTAAAAATGCTCCCGTGTTCGTTTTATTAGGATGGACAAAATCACGACAGCGGAAAAATCGGCCGTTTTCGAATTAAGTTTGGAAGGTGAATTAATAGGGAAATTACCGTATGTAGTAATTTTTCAGATATTGAAGAGAAGATCTGAGTAAGGTACTGAAAATTTTGACTGGTGCGATATTTTGACTCGATATTTTCACAATAATTCTCACTCCAATCCATTAATGCTATATCAAACATTTCCACTTTATTAATTACCATGAATCTCCACCTTTCAAATTACTATCTCAAAATTTTCCAGCATTTAAAAAACACTACTTTTCATGGTGGTCCCCTGTTGTCATTTCAAAATTGACTTGGCTTGCAATTGCAACTTGTTTCACATAATGTAGAGTTAGTATTTCGACCTAGTATGTAATTGCATCTCCACAATTCAAAATAATATTCACAAAATCATGTAGCTCTACATTGTGGCTATTCCAGTATTCATAACTGTCCACCTGTATAATTAATTAGGCGAGATTACTTTCAGGTTCAACTTTCAGTTTACTATGTGAGAGTTACTGTAATCTGTTAAACTGATTTGCAAACTTTTATTCTCCATACTCCGTTTGGAGCTGCAGTTCTGTACATTACACAGATCTCTGATACATGTACCAACTTTGTTTGCACTGAAGTCTACATACATGTAACACACATTTATTGTATGAACTTATTAACGGTGAAGGCCACACGGTGGATAATTAGACTTAAATATATATGCATGTACTGGAACTGCATAAATATTGCAAATATATGTGTGTCATGGAGTGTGAGAGCAGTGATCTCACATTTTCACAGCATGTTCACCCTCCTGTTTATTTGCTCTGGGCTCACACAGCTTTTACAAGAGCCTTATCAATCAATTTAACACAATACTTAGGTGACATTTTAATGTTTGTATTTATCGTCCTGTTGGCCACATTAACCCCCCTTATCCTATCATCCTCCCAGGCAGGTTCTATCATGATTGAAATTTCCCACCAGTTTTTGGAAAGGTCTTATCCAAGGGAGATAACTATGGGCTATTAAAGTCACAATTAAAGGGGAGATAATCATGTTTTCAGTTAAATTAAAGGGAGGTAATTAATTGTCTCCATATTTTGGTCTCCATTTTTCTGCCCTGTGTTACTTTGTTTCTCTACTTTTCAGTCATTATATATTGTACAGGAAATCATTCTTTTTCCTCTTAATCAAAACAAACTTGAAAGAGAAAACACCAGTTGTCACAGTTAAATAATGAAAATCATTTGTTGTGTCAATTCTTATCTTTCTCCATGGTATTTCAGTTTTCCACGTATGCAACAGGAGCTACTATTGGTCAACAAATCCTGGGTCTGAAATACAGGGATACATCATTCAACCAATGGATCACAAGAAGACAAAAGATTGGGCTGTGCTGCCTTCTGATTGGCTGCCCATGGTTGAAAGATAGAGCTGATGTATTGTTGTCTCTCATTCGACTTGGGCAATACAAAGAACAGGTTAGTGGAGCACAAAATTGTGCTTCCCATTACAAGCTTCCTTTTTCAGTCTGAATAAAGGTAAATATAAGGTGGGGAACAGCAATTGAGACCCAAACATTGTGATATGACTGAAATATTGGTGAAAGCGAATTTAAATCATATTCACTCACTCACTCAGGGCAACAGAAACTACTCGGAATCCCACTCAATATTAAGCTGTGATACATGTGTAGTGCGGAACACTTAGACAAGTGTAATCGGACAACTAAAGTTCTGGAACCTATTTCAATACCCCCCAGGCTGAGGGGCTCTCAGCACTTTAAAGCTTTATAGGTGTACATGTCTCAAATATAGGTCTAATTTATTGTTTCGAAAATGCTTAGTATTCATTTTATTAGGACGGAGAAAATCACAACAGAGGAAAAATCTGCCATTTTCAAATTAAATTTGGAAGGCAAATAATTAAGGAAATTACCATATCATGTTTATCTTCTAGATGTGCAGACTGTTTGGTCATATTGAACTGTTGACCAAGTGTGGAATTGTGGTGAATTTTTTGGTTTTCCTGTACCATGGATGTTATGCATCCGTGGCAGAGAGGATTGTGGGTATCAGGTCTTACTTCCCAAAGAGACAAGGCTTGAGACAGGTCGGTTAGTTTGCTGTCCTGAAACTAACGATATGAAGTGAAAATATGGGGGAAAAACATTTTTGAGCTGTTTTGGACTGATGTTTGTAATTTTCATTGAACGTTAAACTATAACAATTAGGAGAAGGTCTAGTAAGTTGCAAGAACTTGTACCTAATCCTATTGCAATATCTGCAATAAAATATGTTTATAACAACTATAACAATAGTGTTAAATGGGACATGAATGTCTTTATTTTCCATTTTCTACTGTATTTACCTTTTTGCAAGGACAGATTTAGACAGAAAATAAAGTGAAAGTGAGTCTTCCTTCATGGGAATGTGGAATGATTTAGAAATTACCAAGTTATATTACAATGAAAATTCATCTTTATACTTAACCTTCACTGATCAGACCAGTAATCCTAGGTTCAACATTATTTCATAAGTGAACAGATATTTCATTCATCCTTAAAGGTGAATCAATGGATAGGTCCACTTAAAGGTGAAATGCAAAGGTATTTAGATTCTCCTTTTCACATTTTATATAGGTTGAATAATGATAGAAATACCAGTCTATCTATTTCACTTGGTTTAATTTGAATTATCTTGTCTGCTAGAATCTTTTTAATGGTTGGTACCCCTAGCACAGCTGAATTCAGATTTGCAAAACGTCATCGCTTATCTTTCCTTGATTGTGACGTCACGTCAGACCAGCCGCCCGGAGACTGAACGTTACAAGTACTGACGATCGGCCAGATGGTCTGATGTGACGTCACAAACGAACGTCAAACAAGGGCAGATAAGCAATACGGATTTCATTTCTGAAATCGGCCGGGCTTGAGATGCCAACTTTGGAGCACTTTTCAAAAGCTACCAGGAGACAAAATACTTCAAATAAAACCAAACAGAGTATTTGGTCTGATATTTCCATCATTAACTAGCGCGCGAAGAATATAAATAGGGAAATATGAAAACCTTTACATTTCACCTTTAAGTAATAACTGATAGATTTGAAATTTGTTCTCAAGATCATGGTCATATTTTTTTTACTCTCATTACAGGTATCGTTTGAGTATATGACCAGAGAGCTGATGTGGCACGGCTTCTCGGTTAGTAGTTATCTCCCCTGCTTGAACTGGGTTAAATATTGAACATCCTTTTCCTGAGATCATACAAACAGTCACTGATCCTGTATGGATTTTAGTATCAATCGAAGAATAATCTGTAGAATAAAATTATCTTTCTGCTAATTAACACATGAAAAATTAGGCAGAGGGAGTGGAGTTTGTTATCCCAGCACTGCAAGTCTGCCCTTTCCACATTAATCCTTGGACAATGCTGTCTTGCCCGGTGGCGGCGACAGGTGCACAGCACTCGGGGGAAACTGTATGTGCTCCGGTTCGTTCTGCTGATCCCTATATTTATAACAGTGAATGGGTTTTTCATCTATTGATAACTGGTCAGTGTAAATATGATAATATGGATCAAATATTCCTACTATTCCAAGAAAGGACCAATAAGATTACATTTATGATAATTTTGGCAATTTCAGGTCAAAAATACAAGTTATATGTATCATCGATTAAAAATATATTCTAGGTTAAAGAGATAGTGAAGCACCCAGATTAATGAACCGGAGGCCATGCAGCCAGCCACTTTTTGATGCACCTCACATGCAAAACTTTGTCCAGGGATTAACTTGAATTAAAGTGCAAATGCCCCATTACATGTAATCCTTCTCTCTCCACACTGGAGTAGGGCATTCCTTTCCTACCTGATAATTCCCTGCTTCTCTCGGGTAAATCCTCGTCTATAGATGTTGATTCTCTTAATGTCTGAAGACAAATTCTCTTTTTGTGTTCAGGAGTTTCTGTTCTTCATCCTACCTCTGGTAAACTTCCGACGAGTGAAGAATTTTGTTCTACGAAATGTTTTACCATCTCCAAGCAGAGATGTTGGAGCTGAGAGGATGAAGAAGGATTTAGAAGAGTGTGCCCTGTGTGGAGAGTGGCCTGTACATCCTCAAGAGATAGGTTGTAGGCATGTCTTCTGTTATTACTGTATACAGGTGAGGCCCGATTATACAGATTGACAGTCTATTTTACCCTCAGCCAAAATTGGCCTGGGGTATTGTCATCATTTTGGTTCATACAAATATTCCTAGCCCTACCAGATTTATATCACACATGCATGCGGTCATAATGCAAAGTCTGAGATTGTCACATTTTAGTCAGGTCACCTGGTCAAAGTCACCGATTGCTTGTTCTCACCATATCTATACTATTAAAAGAGCCAACCTGAAATGTCCATATGTATGTATTTTATGTGCGTATGTAGGCACTGGCACAGGGATGTATTAAACAAAACTCATTTCCTAAAAATCGTTCCTAGAGACAAGTTTCTGATGGTTTTAAAAGGCTGCTATAGTTTAGCTTGTGCCATGGCAGTAAATCGTAAATTTCAGTCACCAACCTGTGTTAGAGGATATAGTTTACTTCGGACTAATAAGTCGCGTAAACTCTTATTCTTTCTGTAAGCTATGATTGGCTTCAGATTGAGTGGCTGCCTCAGTTTAGGTTGAAGATTCTGATATTCCTCCTTTAGCATACGATTTATATCACACATGCATGCGGTCATAATGCAAAGTCTGAGATTGTCACATTTTAGTCAGGTCACCTGGTCAAAGTCACCGATTGCTTGTTCTCACCATATCTATACTATTAAAAGAGCCAACCTGAAATGTCCATATATGTATGTATGTATGTATGTCTTTATGTTTGACACAGATAGCGTCCGTTGACATCCTTGCAAGTGGTTTAGAGCCATTAACCTTGGTACACATATACTACGAGACAATACCTACATGAGGGTACCATATAAATGTCAGATTCGACATTCGGTAACTAGCCATCATCCGAATTGTTTTTCCCTAATAGGGCGGGTGATTGGTTGGGTACAGGTTCCTGTTGCTTCAATGCATTTTGCTGAGAAGCAACAGGAACTTGATAATGTGAGGTCTAGCACTGTAATATCAGTTGTCTTTATTGCACCATGTAAGCATCCTGTGTGCTGTCCTCATTGTTTTATTGGGTGGATGGAGGGTGTCTGGTTCTATGCTGCTTCAAAGATTTCTTCTTTGAAGTAGCAGGAACGCAACTTCGCTGGGTGGTGCTTAGTTGGTTCGTCGCGATATAGCTGAAATATTGTTGAAAGCGACGTTAAATTCTATACACTCACTCACCTATTCCCTAATAGGTTTAGAGCCACCAAACTTCGTACAAATATACTATAAGACAATACCTACATGATGGTACCATATAAGCATCAGATTTGACATTCATTAGCTAACCATCGTCCAAATAGTTTTTCCCTATGTTCTGGGTATATAAATACAACTGAGCCACCAAACTTGGTACACATATACTACGCGACAATGCCTACATGATGGTACCATATAAGCATCAGATTTGACATTCAGTAGCCAGCCATCGTCCAAATTGTTTGTTTGTCACAGAGATAGTGTGTGTTGACTTGGAGATTTAGAGCCACCAAACTCTACCCGCTCAAGCCACCGCTAGCCATCGTCCAAATTGTTTTTCCTTATGTTCTGAGTATATAAATATGACTGACCAAATGGAACCATTGGATAGTGTATATGTACAGAGGATGTACATATGAGCTAAATACTAAGCATCAGATCCATACTCACTCACTCACCCTATACAGGACCCATTTGGATATCCAAGGGATTCTCAGTGCATTGCATGGTTCATGTTGAAAATATTAAAGTTATCTCAATTTTACTTTCTCTTTTATTTCTGATCTTCACTGATCTTTGATGAGAACTTTATTTATGATATATTAGTCACAATTTTGAACTATTATTCTAATTTTTCAGAGTAACTACAAGGCTGATCCCAACTTCAACTGTGTTCTCTGCAGCCAACATATCACAGACAGTGGTGCTATACAGGATGTGAAAATGAAAATCACACTGGGCAGCTGACAAAGGAAACTTTATTGACATTTCATGATTGATTCGAATTTACACTGTGGGATACATTCAACCAATCTAAGCTGCTTAGAAATATTAACTACAACATTTCAACTTGACCAGTGATATTGATATCCCATGATGAGTTTAGGAAATGGCTCGTTGCAGGCTTTGTGGATTGCAGTCGGACTTATAATTGAATTAAATTGCCTGTGATTTGACTCGTACAAACATATCAAGTGCTGATTTCACAGACTGAAAAGCTGAACTTGAGTTTTCTAACTGGTTTACATGATGTACATAATTTCAGAAGCAAGCTCGTTTTGGGCCAAGGCTATGAAGAGATACAGGAGTATTGAATGTCACTGAGAGTCCAATGGATGAAAGTCTCATTGGTATACAGGATACAGGATAACTGAATACTTCTGCACAATTTATGAGGCTACATGTACTTTACAGATCAGTATTCCAGATGTATTGCCAATATAGGATGAGTAAAAATTGAAAATAAAACAGGTCAGGGAGACAACTGTCATTGATGGGGACATCTTTGTGCATCACTGATTGGTGTATTTCAAAGGACCAATGCAGTGTCTATACTCCTACCACTCAGTGTTCACACATCTGGTGCTGAGAGAAGCAGGGATGGAAATGTACACCTGTCTACCTGTCACTAACATGTAGTCTTAGCAAGTGACTGGCATGAACAGTTTATACCTGTCACCTGCGACAGGTTGGAAATTAGCAGCTGTTTCATTTTATCAATGCATGCTATTCCTCTGATGGATTACTAAATTTATTTCACTTGGACTACCACTTACTTTCCCATTGTAGATTGGGGAATGAAAGGAGAGTGGGCTTGTCCTGAATGTCACACATTCACATTCAAGGGATATGCCTAATGTTCTCAAAATAATTTATACAGACCTCATTCCTGCTTCACAGTGAACTCCAGGTACCTAGGTCACCATGTCTGACAGATCTGCATTCATAGTTATTGTCGTTTCGATATCTGATCGTGGAATGATTGGAAAGAAACTAAGAACAGCGAGGAATCAGGCAGAAAGAGGTGTGGATAGTTCTAGAGACAGGCCCAATTTGAGGGTCACTTATTCGGTGGGAGCGAAGGCCGATCCAGCCCCTCAAAATGAACAAGAAAGAATGCGAATACAGATGCGGGTATCTGCAAAATTGGACATCCGTAGCTCAAATACTAAATTGAGCGCAACAAGTAGTCATTGTCGCTGAGGTGACAGCAATGCCTACGCAAGCTCTTCAGTAGACACTGCCACTTGAAAGGACCCCAGATGAGTATTGGTCGCGCTTCCTAAATGTCCAATCACATATCCTGTCTGAGGCTCATGGCTAAAGTTTGAATTCTTTAGAATATGCCAGCACCTCTGTGTGTCTATGTGTTATCCCATAATTGCATTGTTTTTGAGCTGATAGTAAAATAATAGTTTTTTGATGGGTTGTATTAAGTAAGTCACATGGTTCGAGAGACATGGCATTAACTCATCAATAGGGCACAAAATACAGACTGCAGTATTGTCAGAGGCACTACATGTAGGTGTGAGCCTCTGGAGGAGTGAGAGTACCAGTACTGCACAGAAATAATACTCTTTTGTTAGGCTGAGGTTCCCCCTCAGATGAGACACATCACAAATACAAATAATTGCTATATGTACATATCACCAAATTTGGGTGAAAATTTATGCTGTCGTGTCACAGACAAGGTGGCCATGGTACTCCGAAGTCATATCCCATGGAGCATCATTATGATAATCATTCAACCCTCGCAGATCAATGTGTGAGCAAACTCCACCAGGCATTCATTACGTTCTGCTTTGCGCCTCTCAGGGTCTCACGAACTGTGCCAGAGTTGACCGAAGGTCATCTGTCGTCAGGGTAAAGGAATATGGCGACCGCCTAACTGGGTTAATTGATATCAGCCGCGGCTCACTGATATATATTTCTGCAACATATAGTTTTAGAGTAATTTATAAAAATCTGCCTTCAAGCTGGGTGACACTGGCATTTTGAAATATACTGAATGACTCTTAAGTGTCTTTCAAGATAAATACACGTTTTGCGATCAGTAAAACAGATATAACACTTCCTGGTTTCTGCAAGAATCCTACAAAAAATGGCGAGAGCCATACAGTGATAAATGGAGCCTAGCACAAAGCACCGTGGGAGAGGATGATGCTTGAGATGAAAACTGGGCCTTATATATTCAGTCTACATACAGTGTTTCAGGTGCAAACCAGTGAATATTAAAGATGTAATCAGCCTCAAATCTGGGCTGAAATCGATTTCTCTCAAACTCAGCGAAAGTGACATATGTTATAACAGGTACAAAATGAGACACATTTGACCACAAAGAACTAAACTTGTTTCTACCATTCACGAGAAAATAGAAGCTGTGTCAACAAGCGTATACACGTGTGGTGCATTCTATCAACGTATGCTATGCGACATAACCAAACCGTAGGCACGAGCCATGACATTATCCCATGGCTGCAGCTGTGCAGCATTCAAATTCGTGTCCGTCGCTACGTTCCTCATACGTCACGCAGTTATGTCATTTTCCTCTTTGCGTACAACACACACTCAATGGCGAAACAGAAAACCTGTCGAAGCGGGCAGAGTTTCAAATTTCTCTGACAAGATATTCTTGCATTCGTTGTATACAGCGATCCCGCTATCATCAAGTATAATACATATGATGCTTTGTTAATCTTCCCTGCTGAAAAAACCCATAAGGCATGTAAGGGAGAGTTTACAAAATCCTTCCATTTTGAGGCTGATTACATCTTTAAATATATATGCTTTTATATGACTGAACTGAACATTGTCTCTTTGCACAAATTTCAGAATATTATGTACCGGTACTGTTGCAGCCCTGATCATGTGACTTTGATAGGAACACTGCCTCAAAGAATTAATGTACGTATATGCCTGTCTTATTGTACCCAAATGGGTTACTTTGATAAAATAAAAAAAAGATATATGCATTTAATGTACAGTATATTTGTCACTTATTGATCTTTGTTACTGTACTTTCTGTAGTTGTTCTGTTGTAAGTAATTCATAAATATTTCCTGTCACTTTTCACTATTTAGGGGCTTACATTGACAATGTAATTAGCTTTGCTCATCACTAGTAGATAATTTACTCTCATTCTGATTGAGGACACCCAATGGAGAACCAAAAATTTCAGAAGAGAGATCTATGCTTCCTTGGGAAGGCTTCTAGATCAAGTTCAATCCAGACTGACCTTATATTCAAAGGTCACAGAGGTCAAAATTTCAATACCCTATTTCTCCTAATTTTTACAAACAGAAAAAAAAACATCTTTATGTCAACTGCGGCTAAATACTGTGGCATGGTTATGTTATCCCAAGAACTAAATAGATTGCTAGTGCAATTTGTAGAATGTTTCCTGAATAATACAGTATCTGTTATATTTGCTTTGAAACTCAATATCTCAAAAACAAAGAGCTTGAGACTAGATCTTCTTCAAAATTCCGCTTTATGAAGGCATACAGGACTGACTTTGACCTATTTTCAAATGTCACATAGGTCAATAGGTGAAAAGTGTGTGAACAAGGTCTAAGGATCTTATCTCAAACTTGGGCACTAGATCTTTGTGAATATTATTTGCTTGTCAACAGTAAGAACAAATGAAGTCTAGATACAATGCTAATTCATGGACAACTTCACTTCAGACTGATCTATTTTCAAGGGTCATAGAGGTCCATCTTTGAACATAAATAATAGTTGCTCCTAAACAAACAAGCGCTGGATGAGCGCAAAGACCTCCGTCGAGGCAACAGGGTCCGTAGCGTAATACATCACTGAATAACATACGGCCGGATGCCAAGCTCAATTTTGCATTTGTTGGACGTTAGCTTCATCAATGGTAATTAATCTGGGATTGAGGGTTCCTCACTAGCATGTCCAGACAGGGACGTGAAAGTCACATTCCCAGCAAATAATTTTTGTTTCATTTGACGTGCTTGAAATATTGGGGTATGGAATAGAGTATATTGATGGAAAACCTGGAAAAGTGCTTTAGACATTAGGCCCCATCCCACCCACACCTCCCCATGAGAGGATCCCCTCACCCAAATCAACACGTTAGCGACAGAAATGAGACCCTGTGTGCCTAGTTGTACCAACTTGCTTGTGATTTTGTGCTATAGGCCCAACACAGCAACACTTCATATTTTGTATGTGTACAGTATAGCATCATCATTGATGAGAGAATGCTCTTCAAAACACACCTCATTTTACCGACACTTCGTTCTGATCTGTCTCAACATCATATGATGAGGATTCAATGCGCTTGGTATAATTTTGTATACTGGTGTTACAGGTCACCTTCGCCTTCACCTTACTGTATCAATGACCATGGACTTGTACATGTATCACATTCACATTGAATGGTGATGGCTGATGAGAATATTGCCCCTATGGAACAAATGACTGGATTCCACGCAGCAAATATTTATTGTGTAACAGTGAGAAGAAAATTAATTGTATAAACATTCCAAGCCTCATTGAACACAAGCCGCACCATACTTGATATGAATATAACGCGCGTCCATTAGCTCGCTTGGACGTCGCTTAGTTAAATATGGACAGACTCGCAAAAATCTCAAAATTTTCAAAAGCCACAAAAATGCCCTCAGCTTGTACAGAGTAAGTAAAAATACTTATGTACAACTTGATGTTTAGAAATGACTGTGTTGAGCGGTTCTATTCCCAACTTCTCTTTTATTCTATGTCATAGAGGACAGGGTTTGGTAGATAATTAAAAACTGTATTAACTCGGCTTCACATTTTAAAGAATGACTTTAACTGAGCCAAAGATGAAAGAGAAATACACTTATAAAAAAATCTATTTAAAAAAATATATGTTTATATTAATTTCCATAATTTATTGAAAAAAACTATACGTAGACTTCGACCACCCAATATCACACAGGCCAGGCAACTGTGAGAACAAGTGAAAGATACCCATCGAGTTGAGCGGATTTTCAGATAAACAACAACAAAAAATTGCACTTTGTGCCTCACGAGGCCCTTCTCCATAGAGTGCATGCCAGTTATTTTTCTAGACTACAACAACAACAGTTTTTGCCTGTATCACAGTCCGAGCTTCCGATTACCCTTCAACCTTACCCAGACGACGGATAATTTTTGACAGATTGTCCGGCTAGGTTGTTGATCGGATTCACAGATCATGAATTCCACCGTGACGGATTCACCGTTGGGAAGACTTTTTCTTTATTCAAAGTCATGTACTCGGAAGTTCCGTGGTCATACCCATGTAGTTTCAAGTTTAGTTTGCTATTCTATATGACATCTGTTTACGGATCCATGAAAAATCTACAGATGATCCAGCATTTTCAGTAAATCATGCTTCGAAATGTTCGTGACGGAATCACCTGAAACGGACATGACTCTTGACTAGTGTTGCTTGTCTATTTTTTGCTGCTCTGTTTCAATCTGACTATTCTTATATGACATCTCTTACTAACATACAGTACCGTACCCAAGGATGATAAGATTTTTTTCATCGTGAGAAAAACGCGACTGGATCATCCCAGGGGTTAAATCTAGTCCGTGACGGAATCGACAAAAAATCGTGATGGAATCACGAGTGCGCTTTTTTAAATCTTATCGGTAAAAGTGCTTTATTAATTACACATTTTCTTCAAAAAAATATTCCTAGAGTGAATTTATCTCTTCTACTTAGAAAATTAAAACTCTGACCTCTTATTTTTACTAAGGTATACAGCTCCCGCCACATGCATATCTTTTCTGCAGATGTTTCAAAATAGTATAGTTTTCAGTAAAGTGCAATCTTTGACAATTTAGAATTTCCCGAGTTCTTCATGTTAAAAAATTGCGGGAAAAATATTTCGCTATTAAAACACATCTTCTCTATTATTGGCTTGTTCCCCGGGATCATAGGAAGCGAATAGAACAAACAGCATGCTAATATAGGGTCTACGACAGAATGTGGAGTGAATTTTATGCGAAAAAGGGCTGTTTAGCAATGTCCGCTTTTCCGTGGAATTCATGAGCGCACGATTGAAGTATCATGGGAAGATATATATTTTCAGTCGCTATCTCCCCCCCCCCCCCCCCCAATCTTCAAACAAAAGGAAAAGAAAAAGCCGAGAGAGCGCCTCGTGAGGCAGAGTTATTTTTCCAGACTACAACAACAACAGTTTTTGCCTGTATCACAGTTCGAGCTTCCGATGACCCTTCAACCTTACCCAGACGACGGATATTTTTTGACAGATTATCCGGCTAGGTTGTTGATCGGATTCACAGATAACGATTGAAGCATGGGAAGATATATTTTTTCAGTCGCTATCTCCCCAACCCTCACCCCCCAACTAAAAAAAAAAGAAAAGAAAAAGCCGAGAGAGTTCTTCGGAGTTTTACGTTTTTGACCTCTGACTTTGAATTTGACTTCTCACTCCCTACTCGCATCCTGGTGAATGACACTCGTCCTTTATCTTTTTGCCGATTCAGAGATTCTCGAGGAAGTTTCCAATTATACTATCTGGAATGCGAGTTTTTCTTTCGTGAAAATTTACTTTTATGAAAGCGCAGGTTTGTCTTCGTCGCATCTGTACCAGCGCGAAGCTATAAGTACACGCGCGAATTTAGTACCCTCGAATAAAGAGACCCGGTGGAAGCGCTGCAAAGGATACACACCTTTTGTGACGTAAGCATTCATTTGTGTCCAAAGAAAATTCAAGATTTCGTCGGGAACCATGACGATCCCTATTGGAAATACTATGAGTCGTGGGTTCCCCATCCCTTATGAAAATTTACCACAAAAATCTATAGTTGAAATCTATAGATTACTATCGATTTTGTGGTACTTTTGCGGATTTACTACAGCTCAAATTCTATAGCTTACTACAAATTAACTATAGCTTACTACAAATTAACTATAGCTTACTACAAATGAACTATAGTTTACTACAAATGAACTATAGCTTACTACAAATGAGCTATAGCTTACTACACTGTAGTAAACTATAGAAACCACAAAATACTACAGATGTGTTGCAGTTTGTAGTATAGCTCAACACCACTGTCTCACAGTAAAACACTGCTGTAGTAAATATTACACGGACGCTGTAGTAAACTGTAGAAACTACAAATTACCACAAAATACTACACTTGAGTTGTGGTATGCTTTGGGTTTTGTAGTATATTAAAGCACTGCTGTAGTAAATACTACAATGACACTGTAGTAAACTGTGGTAACTATAGAGTACCACAAAATACTATACCTCATCTATAGTTTACTACAAAATACCTCACTTTACTACAAGTTTGCTGTAGTATTTTGTGGTAAAGTGTGGTATATTTTCATAAGGGATATGACAATTATTTGGCGGGAGATTTCACGTTGCGCTCCTAGACCTCCGTCTGATCGACGGAGGTAAAAACAGCAATTTCAGCTACATCAGTTTTACACAGTGCTGCCTCATACAGCCTTAGAGAGCCTTTTCAGGAGAATTGTCTCCTTCACTCCGCACCTCCTATACAACCCGATATGCGTTTTCTATTCTACTCGTCGTAGCGTAGGTGATGTAATATGACCCTTGTGCGTGAGCACTCAACATTGATACATCTAAGTTAAAATAAAAAAACAGACAACTCGCGGAAATTTTCAATTTCGGTATTTGATTTTGATTTTTGCGTGAAGTTAAAACGAAAATTGAAAATTGACTAACATTTCAATTTTTGATTTTGAAAAACCAATACGAAAATTGACGGTCAAATTTCAATTTTTGATTTGGAGATTACGAAAACTGAAAGTTGACGTTCAAATTTCAATTTTTAATTTTGAGAAACGAAAAGCGAAAATTGAACTGTAGTGGGGCGGATAATCAGTATAACACTTCAAATGGTGATACAAGCATGAAACTTGGTATAAATATCCCCATTGGATAGTTATTCAAGAAAATTAATTGAGCCATCAGAAAATCCAAGATGGCGGCCATTTTCAAGATGGCCGCCAATATTAACCATTTAAATACACATACTTTATTATTATGGTGTGTTTTCGGCCCGGTTTAAGCTAGCAAATCTATGACTGGGGTTCTTCCAGATAATTCCATGAATCCAATGTTTTACAACTAC
>JAVTVY010042220.1:0-19044 GCA_036873755.1 Hanleya hanleyi
GAGATTTGTTAGAATGCAAGAATCAAATCAGGCATCACTAGAGAGCCATTCTCCATGGATATATTTATTTGGTATTCAACTTCAAGGTACCTCATCTGAAGAGAGTACATAATAATAATCAATGAACAATAAAGCACACACGAACAAAATAAACAACTGGTTATAGGTTACTGAATTTAAAACACAACGATGATTTTATTATCGATTTCTTCAGCAATAACATATAATAGGGTCATTGTTGTGTTTAAATTTAGTAATTTCTCTCATAAAATCCAGCCATTTTTTATTTCTTTTTGAGGTACTGAAGAAATGATGCAATGTTGTATAGGCTGGATATATAAAACGTGCAGTATAATATGCCTTCAATCTCAACGAAATTCCAAGACCAGCAAATGAGTGAAAACGGATACCATTGGAATGTGTGTGGTATCGGAATGTGTGTCAACATTACAATGTAAGTTAGGCTAAAAATAGATTACTCAGGAATCTCCAGTTTAATACTGGATTCAAGTGTAGGCCTGCTGTTAAACTAGCCATATTATAGATATCTCATAGTACATGTAGATCTAATAGACTGATTACGACGTACGAGCGAGCGCACACATGCATGTGTGCTTTTAATATAGATATAATTAAAATATTTTTTGGAAGCTGACGTTTTAGAACAACAGCACATGCCAAGAAATACTGCATTGAAAGGGTCCATTTAGCTTACCCTGTTTTAGCGCTCTAATCAGCACATGGCGGGGTCATATTTCTGCTGTCAAAATTATATTTCCCTCCAAAATCTTAACCCTTGAAACCAAGTCACACACTCTCTGATGCATGTTTGTCCTAACTATCCGATTAGCACATTATGAACATGTCTTTGGTCATAGTGTTACAGCAATGTTTTCTGCTATATTATTTCAATGATATGGTTTAACAATTTAAGTTATGGGAACAGCGCTGATTGTTTGAGGGTATATGCAGTAGGCCTATGCTCTCGGACAAGAATCATTTTCAGAGCTGTGGAGTTGTCCCAGAAGCACGTTAAGATTAACCTCAGTAATAGGGCCATGTGGCATAGTGGAATGTGGCTCAATGACAGGGTATTTTTAGCCGGACAGGACTCGGTTGTGGTAACTGATACGATACTGATGATTAAATGCGATAAAACGCTGGGGCAAAACGGACCACAGTTTTCTTGGCATGAACGACCACCGAAAGCCAGCAAAAGATTTACCTTCATTGGACCTCTGACGCTTCTGTGAGAAGAAGTTTTTCAAAGTTGTTTGGCGCTTCATGACATTGATTTATAAAATACATGTCAAGTGATATTCGTGGCTCGGTAAAACTTCGCAGCAGACGAAATAACAAACTCCATTCTCCGATCAAATGATTTGCTTCCTTCATGCATCATGGCATATACAGCTCGCCTGACGCGAGATTCTGGTATTTCGGTAGCCTTCCGCAATACCACCGGCTAACAGCGACCAGCATGATCACGAGGGTTCCCGAATATTTCCAACAATTTACGGCAGATGTTCGGGAAGCATGACGTGGACTATAAGGGAAAACGTGGCGGAGCTACCTTGAAACGTATAATGCCGACATATTTTGGCAAGTACCATTAAAGTTACTGATATTTTCGAGAGCTGGGCGCATCATTTTTTTTTTTTGCTTTAGTGCTGGGCGGCCGAAGTTAGTCCCAGGCGCTTAAAAGTCACAGAGAAGAATACAGCCAAGGGTTCCCAATGGGCATGACAGTGCACTCGCTGAGCTAACAATAAATAAAGAAAAAAAAATAATTTAAATCAAATTTTCATCAGAATTCGATCAGCTCAGAACTTGCTGGTAACAATGCCCTAATGCACGTTCATGCCAAAAATTAAGGTTCTAATGTCATTGGTTCTCCTTATTTTGCCGACGAAAGGATTCGTATGGACTCACTGACTCATTACCGGACAATTTGCGATCTGTAGCCTACTTCGTAGGAACATGGCAGTGTGACTAACGTCACGGGACCTACGAAGTAGGACTCCGACGCGCACTGAATTCTTAGAAATCCCCCGCCCCAAGTTAAAATCCTACCTATATTAAGATGGGCACAGCTCAAGTCAGAATAACCAGTGATTTTCATCAAAAATCACCAGAAATTTTCATCAAAAGTAGGTCAGCTCAGAACTTGCTGGTAACAGTCCCCTAATGCACCTTCATGCAAAAAAATCAAGGTTCTAATGTCAACGGTTCTCCTTATTTTGCCGACGAAAGGATTCGGATGGACTCACCGACTACCGGACAATTGCAGATGGTAGCCTACTTCGTTGGAAAATCCGTATGTTAACACTGCACACAGAGTGGATACGTTTTGTCCAAAGTCTGCATTTGTCCAAATGCGACAAAATGTGTTAACAATGCATGCCGATTCGACCCGTTTTGTCCAAATTCGGCATGCAACTCGTGTTGACCCAATTGCGAATATTTCCCGAATATTTTCAATTTGATTAGATAAATATTATGTTATTATTCAGGCACTTTCTCAATGGCACATGTGGGAAATGTCAGCAGAGTTTATCGAGTTAGAAAGAACCACCTCTCTAAAATGGAGGTAAAAAAGGTCGTTTTTGCTCAATAAATTCAAGGATATATCGAACTACGAGACATCCGCCATGGGCGACCATATATTAATAAAATGTCGTCTATCTAATTTGCATAATATAAGACGACATGTTTTGATCTCTTTTAAAAATTAGACTCTGTACACTTTTGATGGAAAATCAGTGTTACGACATTTATCACCTGAACATTTTGGAGTGCTATGTTGAATAAACAAAAAGTAATCAGGCCAACGACCTTTTTCACCTCCATTTTAGAGAGGTATTTCTCTATTACTCGTTTATCTACGATAAACTTTGTATAAGGAGATTATACAAATGAAACAAACGAATGATGGTCTTGCACAATACCGACTATCCAATCAGATCCCTTGATTACCACTTCCTGTTTGCCGATTTTGGGCAATTTAGCCAATCAACTGACAGAATTGCCACTTCCTGTTTTATCTCCTGTCTGTATAATCCCCATTTTAGGCCCGAGGGCAATGATCCTGTCAGAAACCTCTAAACCGTGATACAATCGAATGCGTGACCGAACGCCCAGACGTTAACGTGTCTGATCGATGAATGCTGCTAGACTATATAGGCAAACAGCTTGCTTTGAGCATTGGAGTTGTGGAACATGTTTTACACTATTCTCTTCAAGAAATCACTAAATGATTACAAAAAAATGCTCAAAATTGGGCAGAGAACCTTCCCCAAGCGATACACGTGGCTTAGATGAAAAAGACTGCTGTCTAAAAAAACTGAGTGTAATTTCACTCGAATAAGAGTGGGAATTCTTCCTACATAAACATTTGAGTGAATATTTTCATTCAAGTTGATCGACTTCCGGTTCCACTCAAGTTGAGTGAGTTCAACTTCAGTGGAATCATCTTCACTCAACTTGAGTGAGTTAATAACTCAAACTTGAGTGAGATTTGAGTCTATTTCACTTCCCATTTTCTGACGGCAACATCAGTGAATCTAAATGTAATAAGCAAGTATTTTTAGGACAAGTACGTCTTTGTCGTTGACCAATGTGTTTACTCTATGTATCTCGACCACATTCAAGGCGTGAAACGACTCGCAATTTCATTTCATTTCCGTCTTTCGCGTGAACGATGTTCTACCCTTTCTTAGCACAAATATTTTCACTCACCTAACCATGGTATATAGGAAACCTGGACAAATTGTTTGCCGAAACCCATGGCTCGCTCATCCAGAGATTCATAGTCCAAAACTGCTGGAAGCCACTGCAGATATATAATAACAAATTAAAACACTACCTCATCATAAAATGTGTACTAGGGCTGCTCGTCTTATCGAAAGGAACGCGCGATAACCAGCCTAAACAGTGGAGTGCTGCAAATCATGGACCTTAAAATGTTTGGGAACGTGGGGCATGGAGGATGTATCAATGTATATCTTGCCAAGAATATCTCCATTTGATACTAGCAGAGTATTTATCTGCCTAACATTGGCTAGGACCAGTTGCAGCTTACACCGGGACTGGGTGAGCTGACTAGAGTCTACACATATCTTTCAAATGGGTCACCAAAGTCATGTATCTTGCCTGTCCTTTCACCCTAGCTGGGAAAGCTCAAACTTTATCAACAGACATAGTTATAGACTTAGTTATATAAGCGGCCTGTATTGCATCTTTTAGGAGAGGGCCTTAAGGAGGGATATGACTCAATGGCCACAATTCCCAACGGTAACAACTAACACATGTATTCCATGAAATTGTGAATCGATGATGCCAAAGTAAAATTCAGGGTTGTTTTCTAAAATGCATTAAACTATACAGTACTATTGATCAAAGACGCTTTTAAGCAGAATGAATTATCGATATTGCACAGAACAAGTCACTCTAATTTACCCTCTACAAAACTCTGGTTTACCACACGACATATTTTGAACTTGAAAATAGCAAACCCTAAAGATGTAGCTCATAGCAATAGATTAAGATATATGCAAGTTGAACATAATAGATATGCAGGTAATAAATATATACAAAGCGCGATAACACGCACATTATAAAGAATAAGCTTCAGAACTATTTCTTGAGGCGTAAAAACTTTGTCTTTTGCATGGAGTAAGTTGCAAACCCGGTCCAGCCTTTACAGCCCCACATGTTGTGTCTGCAACATAGATACATAATGAAAGTACTCAAAGTACTGATGTCTGGATCGCCAATAATGGATTTAAAGTTTCAAAACGTTTCAGCTGGCATGTTTCAGTCGATAGCAGATGTATGGATAAATGTGGAGATTTTCTCCAATTTGTGGACGAGTCTGTTTGGGAAATCACAACTGGAACACAGTTTAGTCTTCAAGGAAGTGAATTTGTGAAGGCGGTTCATTTAGAAATATGCTAGGTCTTCATGGTAGCAAGAAACTATCTACAGTAATATGGTTAAAAGTGGATCGTCTGCGTCAATGTCTTCTACCAGTTTTTGCGAGCAGATTTTCATAATTCATGCAATTTTATTGTGACAAAGCGACAAATATGCGAGGAGACTGGATAGTTTTATTAATGTGTTTTTATTTGTGTAGCACAGATATTTGCAAGAGCTGCATGAGTTTATTAAGTCCCCATTTACTTATATATGCCTGCATGGTGTTTATAGTAAATTTGTTTGTTGACAACGTGCGAAAATTCCTGTTGTTGTTGCTGTACGATCATTGCGTATATAATTTAGTTTGAAAAAGTTTGAACACCACCAACAACAAAACTTTTCGAAAGCGGTACCTGACAAATTCTGTTGTTTCCACTTTCGAAAAGTTTTGCTGTTGTTCAAACTTTTTGAAACTAAATTATATTCGGAGAGCAGAGTACATAATACAAAAATAATAGACAGGATCCGGTCAAGTTCACAAGACGAGAAAAATGTAAATACTATTGTTGTTGCTTCGACACATATCTCCTCTGGAAATATATTCCATGCAGTATGCGTACACATTAAAATAGTAACGAACGCCGACTTCACGGGAAAGAACGTACGAGTGTTGAAAACTGGTGTCTTCATAATCCCAGAACCTGAACCTGTCAAGTGCGACAGTCGGACCAAGGAACAAGATTTGCAACGTATGATCGTACAGCAACATTAACAGAGATTTTCGCACAAATTGTCTCTCCAACGCTATCGTTGTCAACAAACAAATTACGAACTATAAACACCAGACATATATATTATAAGTAATCTGACTTACCGCAAACTCAGACAGATGCAAAAAGCGCACAGCCTGCAAACACGAGGTGGGCAGCTTACCATATTACCAGGTCATCAATTTACATTTACAACAGTCTACGGTAACAGCACAGTGCTGGCATGAGTTATCGCCTGGTGGGCGCTGAGAACCGGGTTTGAGCCGATCGCCCGGAACCAAAGAACAAAAAAATAGTCCACGGATTTAAGCAATCCCTGGGCGAAGAAATGAATATGAAATACACTCAAATTCAGATTTCGTTTTATTTCTAGTTCACATGAAGCGATTACGACTGTTTTTTTCTTCATTTTCTGGTTAATACCCTGATATAAGACTCAACACAGTGAAAATCACTGGCGGAGTGATACAGGTTAACCCAGGGTCACCGCATTATAGTGCACGTACACATTTGCATAAATTTCGTGAGTGGCAGCATAGTCTGGTCGACACCGCTACGCGGTGGCGATCCAGACAAAAATATCATTGAAAACACAGGAGAGGGTGGTGTACATTTACAGTACAAATTGTTATGTCTCACCTTTGCATATAATTTAAAGTCGGAAACGTATCGGTAAACTTCGGTAGGGGTTCCCGCCAGTACAACACTGCGGCTCGTTATTTCAGGATCCGACTCCACTTCTAGTCGACTCAGTATGGCTATCACGACCACAAGCAGGGCCAAGGTCAACTGCCAGTACATCGTAACCTGGGTGAAATATAGGTGAATAAAGTGGAATGAAGTATCTTACTTGAATGAAACTCTACATTTACACTTATTCTCGCAGTAGACCACAAGTGGACTCAGTAGCTAAATAGACCTTTCGATTTTCGAGCAGATGACGCTGTGCTGACATGATATTTAAATATGTCGGTTTGGTTTCCTCGTTATTAATTATAATGGTGGTCAGATGGTCTCCAGTGAAATCTGTGATGAGATTGTAGCATTTCTTGGTCGAACAAAGCTCATTTTTGAAGAGTGCTCTAGTGACACCGAGAACCCAGCTGTCATTGTATTGTTGCAGCCTGGTCTAATTCACTGGCTGATGTCCTGCAGCGGTCGAGATGTTGAAAAAATTGGCTACTTTACCCTTGATCATACATTCCTGATTAAATTCCGCATCAGTTATAACTGACTAAGTCCTATGGAATAAACATTCCCTTTCTGCTCCATCTCCCGAATTCTTTATCTAGTTCCTTAACTAAAGTGACCGATTTCACCAGGATAGCTATAGCAGATATCGTGTATCAAGATTGAGGTCAGTAGGTCAAAGGTCACGTTGACCAAAAATTCAGCAACTCATCGAAGTTCATGTTTGAGTTGATACATCAGTGGCAACGATATGCCAGGCACTGAAATTATAAGAGGTCAAATACGGTACCGATAGGTCAAATGTCAACGTCACCATTCCCTCTTCCACCCTCCCGGAAATTATTGAAAACCTTGAAAACCAAAGTATGTGGATTGTGATTAAACTTCAGAAAAACCTCACGCTATAAATGACAAACTAAAACCTATTAAAGTCGAAAGGTCAAAGGTCAATGCCACTGTGGACGAATAAAAATAATCAGGAAATCACTGAAAATCACATTTGTGTGTGTCGATGCTTTCGTGGGAAGATATATCTATTCACATGAGATTTAGATACCAAGATTTAGGTCAAAAGGTCAACGGTCAAGGTCACTAATCACCAGCAACACAGACAGCAACCGCCCTACAGCGCATGCTCCATTACAGAGGCTCACATTACTATGCTCCATTGAGGTGATTGCATGCCCCGTGGGGCTTCCGGGGATTGACCTGGGATGTCGTTGTGCACACCGCAGGTCATGGTAAGCATAGGCCTCAGCTCCTCAGACAGCTTGTCGTAAGAGGCGACTAACTGAGGCACCCGTGGGGTTCCCGGGTGTGAGAAGGAATAGGACCCCACCTGTGTGGTTCCCGGGTGTGAAAAAGAATAGGACCCAACGTCGTGATGACTGAAATATAGTTGAAAGCGACGTTAAATCATATTCACTCACTCACTCACTCACGCATGCTCCCACAGTAACGCGACTCATAGATTTTGTTTCAAGACGTAGTCCATGTTGCCAATTAGGCTCCTGTTCGTATTCAAATTCCCAGCAGGAATTAATCTGTACATAATTCTTATCAACGAAGGGCCGTAGCTTTGTATGAAAATTGGTTTATATATAACATCAACTCTCAACGCTAGATGATAGGAGTTTTCTCCCCTTGCTTAACAATTAAGTTCCTGGTTCGTCCTCAACCTTGCACCATGGCCTCGAAAACCATGGAATTCTCACTTTGGATTCCAGATGCAGAACAAGCCAGACGGATTAAGCGGACTCAGCATAATTTTTTCTGCTACTCATAACCAGTTGTAGGATGAATCAAAAATATACAACGAACACTGACTCACCTTGTAAATATATAATAATACTCTCTTTGTAAATTCTCTCTGTGTGGCATTAGTACACCTGTCCCATACGAAGTTATTGTAGGCCCAAAGTTGGATCGCGCGTCGATGTCATTCCATTTCGCCTTCCATATATCTGAAATCACCTTCACTTAGATCTCGTTTTGTGACCAAGCCTACACAATAAGGGAACAAATGGTCATTCAGTGGATATATGTAGGACACTTTTCGACTGAGTTATTATATAGCCCCACAATAACACAGCGGTGCTGAATATATATATGTGGCCTGCAGCATTGGTAAATATCGACCATAACATTATTTATGAATAGAGCGTTGTCCTGGAGACAACCTAACGCTATCGGTTCGGAGGTTAAAGCTACAGCGATCCAGGCATAGACTGCCCGATTGATTAATCGATTTTGCTCGGACTTTCATAGAATGTACGCGACAGCAGAAGAGGCCGAAACAGATCGATTCAAAAGCTAACAAACTCAAATAAACAACAAAAAGCTTGTAGTTGACAAGGAAAAAACCGTTATGATATTTAGTCCAATCCAGAATTAGACATCTGTCATCTCCACACCCTACGACGAAATAGAATAATTCGATGACCCGACAATTAAGGGACGATTCTAATCCCAGCAAACCCTTCAACACTATGGAGGATATTTGGACAGATGTTGAACAATTCGGACTATGATTGGACTACAACGCAAATCCTACTCCGACAGAGAATTATGTTGCTATAGAGCCTTTTTGTTACACTGATGTCCCCTTCTAGAACTAGTGCGAGGGCCGGTCGCGAGGATGTCGAGGTACCAAGACTGACAAATGTTCCGAAGCAATGTCCATAATCTGTAAGCTTTCATAATCTAACAACCGTCCCCGAAGTCGACGAACTTGAATCTAAAGCGACTATACCGCTCAATTAATCCAGTAAATGCATTAAGAGTCAACATTGTGTCAGATAAGCATATATATACATCAATACATATATTATGTCCGTCAGTCCGTCATTTAATATTTAGCCGTCGTCCGTTGAAGAATTTTCGCATCCATAATTCTAATTTATATAACAGCATTAGCACAAAATTGGAAAGAAAAAGAAAACACAGCAAACATAGTATACATAAACATATACTAGTTTCCTGGGAAGCGGTAGGTTTACGAGTATGCTCGTTCTTCCCTTTCTCTTTTATCGTCGGCATAACGGTATAATGATGATGATATACATTATCCCTGGACATTACTCTCAGTATATCACATATGCAAAAGTTCATTCCAAAAGTCAACCCGCCTTGGCGTCGCAACACGGACTTGCGAGTGTGAAAATATGTTCAAATTTCGGATGCAACCCATACAGCACGATCCAACTTGCAACTTGTTCGATGGTCCGTGTAACCTTGCACAATTCAATTTTCGTTTTTTTGTTTTTGGTTTCTCAAAATCAAAAATTGAAATTTGACCGTCAATTTTCAATTTTCGTTTTTCGTTTTCGGTTTCTCAAAATCAAAAATTGAAATTTGACATTCAATTTTCAATTTTCGTTTTTCGTTTTACTTCGCGCAAAAATGAAAATCAAATAATGAAAATTGCCTCGATTTGTCCGTTTTTCATTTCTTGATTTTAACTTTGACTCGTCAATGTTAACTGCGCACGCGCAAGACTTATGATGTCACTTTCGGTCCGCGGAGTAGTATGGAAAGCGCAAATCGAATTGTTTAGGCAGGTGTGGAGCATAATATGGGAAAACAGTAGGGGGGAAAGATGTGGGAGTTTCACTACACTATGGATCCATGGGGCCAGCCATTCGAGCTAGAATATAATGGGCCAACTGCGCATGTGCAGAAGCGAGTAGGCAATCGTGCAGCAGGTGTGAAGCATTATATGGAGAACAACGGGGTTGATACATATGGGAGTTTCATTAACGTAGGGTAGTATAATAAATACGTGGGTACCCTAATCATAACCCCAAAGGAACTTCCCGCGTCGATGCGTTGAAGGGTTTGACACCCACACTTAAAGCGTTGAAGCGTTTTTGACACTGAACGTTGACGGGCATCTGAACGCTCCAACGATCCAGGTCCCAAAAATAGAGAATGAAGATTGGACCTGAAGCGTTAAAGCATTCAGACGTCTGACATCAAACGTGACGATTGTGTGCTTGTTTGAAACCCTATTCACTCACTCATTCACCTTGTTTGAAATAGTGGTTTACGGGCCTCTTGCCATGTACGGATTTCGCGGTCCATCACCGCGATGCTTACTCTTATTGGTATTAAATCTTTGTTGGTATTTTTATAAATACTATATTTCAAATTAATAGCAAATAGCGGCTGTCTGCATGAATGTTGTTCGCTTTTGTAGCGCTCTAAACATCTATTTTTAGAAATGAAAAAATCCAAGACTGCTTTCTGATTGGCTCAGAGTTTACCTGGACATTTTTTGTGATTCGTGTGAGTTCTTGAGTCGTTGCCTCAATCTCGAACATTTCATCCCCCGAGGTTATTTTGAATTAGCATGTCGGTATCCCAAGCCGGCGGTTTTTGCCTTGACTCTCGATGTCGATTTCAGCCTGACATCAAAGTTATGCCAGCGATGTCACATCTCAAACCGTCCAGCTAGTGGATTGTAGTAATGAGCTAGCTGAACTTGTTCAATAATTGGTTTGATTTAGAGGATACCCCTTAATCTTTTTTTTATCCACAACTACCGTGTGCAACTAACCAAGGCAATGTATAGATACCCTAACAAATCGATCAATACACTGCTGGCTCCCGAGGATGGCCTGGTGGGCCACATGCCTCTCACGCTCCACACCTCTTATACGACACGATTTGCGTTTTCTATTCTACTCGTCGTAACGGAAGTGACATGATAACCCGTCCACATGCGAACTTAACATTGATACGTCAAAGTTAAAATCAAAAAACGAAAAACGGACAAGTCGAGGCAATTTTCAATATTTGATTTTCATTTTTGCGTGAAGCAAAACGAAAAACGAAAATTGAAAATTGACTGTCAAATATCAATTTTCGTTTTTTGTTTTTGTAATCCCAGAATCAAAAATTGAAAATTGACCGTCAAATTTCAATTTTTGATTTTCAGAACACACAAAAAAAACGAAAATTGAAAATTGACGGTCAAATTTCAATTTTTGATTTCGAGATTACAGAAACAAAAAATGAAAATTGAAAATTAACGGTCAAATTTCAATTTTTGATTTTGAGAAACCAAAAACGAAAAACAAAAATTGAACTGTGCAAGGTTACACGGACCTTCGATGACTAACGGCGGTCTGGTACAATATTGGAACTATGTTTCATTTCTGGCAATCTGCGAGCGCAATTTAGAGGTTCTGCTGGGTTCGGTATTAAAAATGAGTATATTCTGTACGGAAGTCTAGGATTTACGTATTCCTTGGCTAGCTATAATTTTAAGCGTGTAACAAGCCCATGTGCCCCTTGTGGGCGACAATGGTCAACAGATTGTCAGATCTGACACTTAATCATCGAGTAATATTATTATTATTAAATTATCAAAAATTTACAGGCATTTTTGCACATAATATCGGACACATTTTCCCGCAAGACAGATTGGTTCTGTTAAAATTCATACAATATCAAATAAACTTGCCGCGTGCGCCTATTTACACGCTTCTTTAGACAATTAAAATACGGTAATTGGCAAATCTGTCTATTCTTTTTTATTACAGATTAATACTCCGCGTTGGTATTGCCATAATTTAATGAAAGATAAATCCGCAGGAATACAATATCGGGTTGCTACTAATCGACATGATTAAACGATAGACATAACCGATGTAGAACGATATGAATGTATACTTATACCTTTTATAAGCCCGTTATGGCTTAGCGCTATATCACCGAGTTAATCAGTTCTAAATTGGAGCGATATGGGAGAGGTAGGAAAAATTGACGACGCCTGGCGACTAAAAAGCAACCATATGACTCTACAGGAAAGCATCCCTCAGCACCTAACATTCAGACCCAAGAATACGGTGGCTACTCGGACGTAGCCTTAGTATCTCGTCCGCGCTTTTATTGTAGATGTTCATGTCGAAACTATGAAGTATCTGCACGGCCCCTATAGCACCGGCTTAAGCGGAATTAAATACGCTAGCTCGGGAGCTGTGATGAAAGTCCAAATGTACGATTTTGGTTATATGTATACTTTAATTCAGTTCAAGGAAGAATAAGCAAATTCAACACACAAAACAAAACCAGGGACAAATATAATATACATTCATATACCCTTTATTAAGCGCACAATTCTGAGTAGATTTGGTCAAAATTATGTTAAAGAAGTTGTTCAACTACAGAGATACTGTAGCATTTTCTCATATATATGCTATAACACTATGAAATTTCGATTTCCCCTTCACTCAAATGCCTGGAAATTTGATCTGACAGCCATTAACTCAATACTACAACTATAAACGGCAACAAATATATATAAATTATATATCAGATAAACGTTTCGGATGATTATTCCAACACTAAAGCGAGTGTCCCAGAGGAAAGATACTGAAATCCACCACAGCAATAAATAGAATCCCATGCCACGCTACTTGCTGAATAATATATTAGGTCTATCAAATATCTCAGATATGAATTCAGACACAGCACGAAAACTGCCGATATATCACTTGGATGAAAATGGTGCTTTTAAATATCTATATATATTATGCACCCTTGCATAACTGGATATAAAATATATCCCATGAACAGCATATTTTAGGAATAAATAAATATCCTTTGATATTTGAACAATAAAACAATATTCCTGGCAAGCCGCACATTACTGCACTTTGTAAAGCAATGCATAAAATCACAGATGGGGATAATTATATTGTACATGTATTTCGTCTATTTCTAGAAATATGGTTACCATAGCAACATGGTAATAGGGGCTTCCTTTTGGAGCTGGTGAGTGTTAAGAAATCTAAATGACTGAATATGCAGTAACAATTGTCTATGCGATCCATATTCATTCAAAAAAAATCATTTCGACGGTTTCAGTTCTTGGAATAAAACACTTGCTTAATTGGTACTATGGAAACTATATTTCTGGAATTATTAGTAATCAAGTTAAACTGGAAACACAAAGTTAATGGAAGGCGAAAGAACCAGAATCCCATGTTTTTCTGGGTATTCAGAAAAGAAAACATGCCATTTTTGGTCTACCTAATTATCTCTAGTTCACTTCGTTACATCATCAGATTGGGAGCGATATGCAAGAGCTTTATCAGAGCTCATTTACATACTCAATTCCTCCAAGACCCAAATATCTTTGAAGTGCAATATCTCCGCAATCAGTATGAATATTTTCATCAAATAAATTTGGAAATTTCCAGAAATTTCCTTTTGGGGTCTGCTTTAATATGGCCATAATAGATCTCTCCTCGAAAAGTTTTAATTTTCCATTTGGGTTATCCCCCTTTAATGAGGTGAAATACCATTTACATTTAGTTTTAATCATGTACATTTAATAATGTATTCATAGAACATTAGTAAGTTATTCACGGTCATGTTAGATTACCTTTCTCGTCTCCAAATTTCTTAGATTGAATAGAACCAGGCCTGCAAGTGGCTCACAGTGAAAATATAGGAGAAAATATAGGAGGAAATTTGCCAAAATATAGAAATTTTCTTAATCAAATATAGGAAAATATAGGAAATAAGGAAGTGTAAGACAGGTCACTACTACATTGTATGTTCCAAAATTGGTAGTCTTTTGGTGTTTAATAAAATTATTTCCACTGAATACGGTCATAGTTGTGGTGGTTGAGGAGACCTGTTCTGCTGCTTGGTCCAACAAGAAAGAGAAATTTAAATGTTTTCATATTAAAATTTTCTGAAATGTATTTTCTTATGCCAAATTGATTCATTTCAGAGCATTGGTGAAGGTTTTTCGTGAGAAACAGTCAAAATATAGGTAATATAGGAGGTTTTGTGTAAAATATAGGAATGACTCAAAAATATAGGAAATATAGGAGGCACTTGAAGGCCTGTAGAACATTAGTAAGTTATTCACGGTCATGT
This sequence comes from Hanleya hanleyi, assembly GCA_036873755.1. Classification (NCBI taxonomy): domain Eukaryota; kingdom Metazoa; phylum Mollusca; class Polyplacophora; order Lepidopleurida; family Hanleyidae; genus Hanleya; species Hanleya hanleyi. Next base: position 14,274 of record JAVTVY010042220.1, read on the forward strand.
TAGATTTCCTTACTTGTCTCCAAATTTCTTAGATTGAAAATCCAATATAATAGATGAAGTTTGTCCCGAATTCCAATCTTCTCAGATGAGAATTAGTGACGAATTTCTTACAATTGAAAATTGTTCTATCAGATTGAAATTTATAGTCTTAGAATGATTAGATTTACTTTTCAATCTGTTAGATTGGCGTTTGAATTCAAGGTAGATTCAGTTCATTCTTTTCCAGTCTAACCGATTGAAAATATTTCTATCGCTTGCGAAGATTGGAATTTCAATCTAATTATTTATGAGAGTTGTATACGGAAGGGATACACCCAAGCCCTAGAATTCCAGTGATGAGCACGACACGATATATAATTATTATTAATTTGCCATATATAGGTTTCAATTAATGTCATATACAAGTGTCTTATTATTTTACCATCAACAGATCATCACCAGGAGAATTTACCCATCTTCCAGTTTGAGATCCATGAAACATTGGTTACTTTGTGAATTGATGGCTGTAGGGAGAAAAGCTGCTCGAGTTTTTAAGATAACACTCATTGAGTATCTGCTAATGCAAGCAAGACATGCAAGAAGACTTTTGATTTTTCAAATGGGGAAAAATAGGTAAACATCATTTAACAATATTTGAGCAGGATTAATATTAAACAACTCAAGGTTAATGGAATTCCTCAACTTCTGAGTACAAAAACCGCAAAAACCATGAAAAATAAAGAGATGGCGAGATCTTCTAAACAGTTTCTAACTGCAACTATTCAAAACAAACAACTGCAATTCTTAACTGGTATGATTTTTGCTTCCCCTGATATAAAATTAACCACGAATCACCACCCTGTTCTTCAACAGATACATACTAAAATTTTCAACAATAGGTATAACAATTAGAAATACAATAAAATAAATGTATTATTTGTTCTCATGAAAAAAATACAGTTTAGTAATACTCAATATTTACGATTTACATAGTTTGCTAGCACTATACATTGACAATAATTAATCTGGATGGATTTGGACTCGAAGGCACGGAGACAGAAAAAAAAAATAGAAATGAAATTATATGTATAAAAATATTACTGACCATAAAACCAGAGGTATTTTCTGACCAATCAATGATCTGATACAGCAAATCCTCTTATAATTTGGTCACAGGAAGTGGAATTTCCCACCACGAAATCAGGGCGGATTGAATTTATTAGAAGCCGAAGTTCAAAATCCCGCAGATATTCAATTTAATATTTCTTCATTACTTTAGTGACTTAGAGGGTGATCAAATTTATTAAAATGACTTATTCAATTTTGCAGGCCTGCAAGTGGCTCACAGTGAAAATATAGGAGGAAACTTGCCAAAATATAGGAAATTTCTAAATAAAATATAGGAAATAAAGGGGTCTGGACAGGCCACTACTGCATTGTATGTTCCAAACTTGGTAGTTTTCTGGTGTTTAATCAAATTATTTCAATTGAATTTCATTGAGGAGACCGTTTTGCTGCTTGGTTCAACAAAGAAAGGTTTAAATGTTTTCATATTTTTAAAATTTTAAAATTTTCTGAAAAGTATTTCCTCATGCCAATTTGACTCATTTCAGAGAATTGGTGAAAGTTTTCATGAGGAAAAGTCAAAATATAGAAAATATAGGAGGTTTTGAGTTCAATATAGGAAAATATAGGAATGACTCAAGAAATATAGGAAGCAATTGCAGGCCTGATTTTGTCCACAAAAATGAGGGTGATTGAATTTTAATAGAGTGATTGACTTATTAGAGGATTTACCAAATGCAGCAAAATGAGAGAATTGATTTATTTAACACATCAACAGTATAATAATGCCTCCAATAATTCAATCCCCTATCAAAATTCAATCACCCCCAATTTAGGGGACACAATTCAATCAGCTGTTCTATAAGGTATAAATAATCACCCTCTACAATCTTTGGAACATGAAGAAATAATGAATTATCTGCATGATTTTGAACCATTTTGTCAACTTCCTGTTCTAATAAATTTGATCACTCCCATATTTATAATGCAAAATTTCACTTCCTGTGATTGAATTATTACAGGAATTACCGCATGTATGCATGTAAGTGTTTTAGGAAGAGTTCCATACTGTCAACAGTACATGTACAATTCTGCAGCTGTCATATGAGGATTCTCCTCAGCAAGGTTCATAATTTAATAGTGGCAATTTAAACAAGTAAATATGAATAAATTTCTCAAAAAATATCTTTGATTAACATATTTTAAGTCTTAATACCTTAGCTATGGTGCAACAGAAATAGGTTTCTGACCCAATTTAATGTGATGTTTGCCTTTCGCTTTCGAGAGCCAGAGCGCTTTTCTTTTGCGCTCAATCTCCTCTACTTCCTTGATCTGGCGAGTTTTGATTGAATCCCCTATTGACTCCAGGATTTGTTTCTCCTGCTCATAAGTTTTCAGTTCAAACTTGACGTGGCTCCGAAGCGGGTCATTATATGCACTGACTCTTCCCATGGCTGGCTCGCTCGCCGATCGTAGATCATTTTTACCCTTTCGCTTTTCCTTCAGCTGTGAAATTGTCTTCTTTAAGTCCGCCGAATACATCAGCATAGGAACGAGGTTTGCTTCTGATGCGGAAGACAAAAGCTGCAGGGGCGTTTTCTGCACAACGCCTGCGCCAGGCATGATCTCCGTTAAGGAGGGATGTGTCTTGGGCCTCTGTAAGCCAATCGCTGTTACAGGTCTGGTGGATAGCTCCTCCCCGACAGCGGGGACTATTCTCTGCAATGACGAAGTGTGAGGTCTGATGATGCGACCTTTGGGTAGCGAGGATGGGACATTTTGCCCATACATGCTGATATGCGGGGCAGACTGAACTTGCGACACAGCAAAACCTGTCGTGAAAACTTCTTTGTCTGGCACAAGCACACCCGGAGGAGGACTGTCCTTGGTGGTTCTAACAGACTTTATATCTGTGATGTCAGATAACCCATCTGAATACTCAGCACCGAAGTGTGCACCCCTTAACTTATCCAAGCCCAGCTCTCCTATTGGAACCCGCGTTCTGGGATCTAGGCGACTCGGTGAAGAACTTGGACGACATTTACCACGTCGGTTCTTATAATGTACCTCTCTTGATTCTCTCGGGACAGATTCCTGCATGTTTTTAACCGTATTCATGTTGGTTTCGCTAGGCTTCATCGACGACTGTATCATATTAACGGCCATGTAAATAAAATCGGGAGGAACTTTTTGTTCCTCTTTCATCCGTATCTGTGACCGCAGCAAGGCCTTGGTTTGGGAAAGTGAAATCTCCTTGGACTTGGCTACTTTGGGATTTTCAAAAGCCCAGGACACCCTCCGTCTGAGATTTGGGCCAGCCGTCTTTGATCCAGAGTGACCGCCTTTATATTTGGGATCGATGACAGATACACTGAGAGGTGGAGCAGACTTAGACGTTGCGGGTCGTGACCTTGACGATTTTCTGGTGACAGCGCTGGTAGTCGCAGCTCGGCGGGCCTTAACCGGAGAGGCGTGGTTTGTGAGGTGATTCATTCTGGATTCAGATGCAGCTGCCATGGGGGAGACCCACGAATCCGTGTCGCGATGCTGATCCGTCAAGTCAGGGAAGCCATACAAGTCTTCGTAACCATCGTAAAAGACGCCACTCTGAATCATACGTGCCTCGTTCAAGTTCCTGGAGCTCAAAGTCTTGGCGCTGTGTGCGATCTGCTCTGCGCGGAAGACGTGCTGGTCTGATCTGACTTCTGCCACCTCTTCTACCTTCCCAGCATGCTTCACAATTTTCTGATTGGCTGCCCCAGCTGTCTGCATTCTCTGAGCTCGTATATAGGTGTACGGCTGCGTACGGATGGGAGCGTCGGAATACTTGCCATACTGGACCAGTGGAGGTACTTTGTCGGTCTCCATGCTGTAGTCCCAGTCTACCTTCTCGAAGTTCAACACCAGTAGACTCACTTGGGTATTTAATGTGATTCTGGAATGAAAAAAAAAATAGAAGAGATTGAACGATTAGATTGACTAAAGTTTACCTTTTATTGAACTTACATAATTATCATTGGATCTGTTGTCAAGGTCATTTTGCCATGAATTGCAAGATTCAATTTCAATCAAAAATACGAAGCTGCGCATCTGAAAACACAAAATCAAGTTTTCCATCTACTCAGAGAAACGGGTTGTAATTAATTGTAAGTTTCTTGATGTATCGATGACTCATAGTTTCATATGAAGCACTAAAATGGTATCAGATATAGATCATTAATGATTTTGCATATTAAAATAAACAAGCGTTCTGAGAACCCCAACATCTCGCCTTGCGGGGTCATCCGCCGAAGTTGCAGCAGTATTGAAAGCATACATGTAGAGCAAACAATAACGTCTGGAATAGGTGATGTGGTACAGACAATAATGTCTAGAATAGATTATCTGGTACAGACAATAACATCAGTCCCATGTTGGATTACTGGCATGTAAGTTAATGCCATGTACGATGGATAGGTCAGTGCCATGGGATTACTGCTGCATAGGGCAGTCCAGTGCGAGATTACTGCTGGATAGGTCAGTCCCATGTGAGATTACTGCTGGATAGGCCAGTCCTGTGTAGGATTATTGCTGGATGGACCAGTCCTGTGTGTTATTACTGCTGGGTAGTCCAGTCCCAAGTAGCATTACTGCTAGACAGGCCGGTCCCGTCTGGGATTACTGCTGGATAGAGGAGTCTTGTATGGGATTAATGCTGGATAGGACAGTCCCGTGTGGGATTACTGCT
>JAVTVY010042221.1:0-18461 GCA_036873755.1 Hanleya hanleyi
CCCATCAACTCAATGTTTTATTTACATTTCACGGTACATTTCTTAGTTCATTTAAGATCTTTTGCAGCGCTAAATATTAAAATAAATAATCAAATAATAAATAGCAATGAGAGAGCAGAGGGAGATATATATAGAAGTAAGGAAGAATCGGCTAATTCACTCGAAACCGCAGGAATTTAAAATGAACGCTCGATTTAAGTTTTTGAGCATTCCATGTCAGCGTCCTCATGGACAAAGCAGTACCGTGTGTGTAACCGTAGGTCCAAAACTTCATTGCGTCCTGAATTGGGCGTTAATTATTTCATTTGGTTAATTTGCTGGACACAGGAAATCAGCAACAAATAAATACAATGTAAGCATATTATTAAGGCACGCCTGCTAACAATGTTGTTTGATTTTTTTCTTTCAAAGAAATTAACCCCTCCGATCCCTCCACTTCGCTGTTCTCTTAAGTCGACGGTTGTTCACAGACCGACTATGGTGTGACTTGTGATTCATCAACACCTCCAATTTCAATTGTCAAACAGTCTTATAATCTCCTTTTTTGAACTTGTTTTGATATCTTTGGCAGAGAATTCTTCAACGGGAAGTTCATGACGAGCTAATTTGGGAACAATCGGGCCTATAACTGAGAAGAAAATCAATACAATAATATAGATTCATGGAAATAAAATAAAAACGTTAAAACTCTTCAATTCCAGTTAATAGCATTGCGTCCGGTTTACAATTATTAGAGGTCAATAGCCGCGTGAAATAAACATCACTAAGACTGAGTTGAATTTGCAATCAACGCCTCTAAGTATTATCCGACATAAAACTGATTGCTTCACACTGTGAAACTAACAATGCGCTCCGCCAATGGCCGACATATACAAACAACTCTTTAACCGTAAGGTAAAGAATTCATATTATTTTCTGCGATCCGGTATCAACAGGTCATTTATGAAGGAAGGTGCACCTGTCGGTGTCATTAACACAAATGACCTGTCGATTAATTTATTTCCAAAATCGACCGTAGTTCATGTCTTATTTCGCGTTATGACGTTAAACACTCTATGGTTGACGGTTATGTTCTATGTATTCTGCAAAAGATGCAAAGAATACCCTAAATATGTCATTTTTTCCGCGTCGGATATACAATCAATTATCCAGGTAAGAGAATATAATTCAAATATATATTCATTAGAGATAAACGAAACGTTTTATTTCAATTGGATTAGGGAAACCTCAGGACATGGACATACCGATTAAACGTTCAATAGTATGGAAGAAAGACGTTTCCGAAAAAAAAATCTTTGTCGGGATTCCATTTTGGGCCGCGATATGCGTATACGACAAGAGGTCCCAAACTTTTGTGCCCGCACAACACTCCGATCGTCTGAGAAGCGACGAAACGGCCAAAGATACGGACATATAGAAACCAGGACCCCCTTCCAGATTACCAATAAATTTCATGTCCATTTTGAAAACCCGGACGTTTCGATCGAAATAGAACGGGAGGAAACCGAAAGGCGTCACCACGGGCTGGTATATCGTTTGTTCCTACACGTACATATAGCTATCAATATAATAGACTCTCTATATAATCCAAATTCAGATAACAGTAAATATTGCGATCGGGGATTGACAAGGGAGATAGCATTTAGCCACTTAGGACGGACCGAATAATCAGTGTCTGACGCGATGGTATCGGCTCAAACCGGGGCAAAAACCTGTGCGTTACTTTCTTTTGTCTTCTAATTATGCAGCTGAACTTCAACATCTAGTTACACGTAAAAGTAATTTACTGCCTCTCCAAACGTCAGAGAATTCGTCATTGAATTAACGGATTCTTTTCTCAGTGCCCACGGAGATTGCGTTACCAGGTTGGATAATGCGAACATCACGTGATTGTATTATTGCGCCTTCGTTTCCAGCGAACGATCGAACGATGGCAAACAAAGAAGGAAAAAAACGCAATGGTTTCTGTAAAAGGAACGACTTCGTTCACTGGCGAACGAACCAATGCGTTGAATGGTTTTTTCAATGGTTTTCCAAGAAAATCAAAACGATGGGTGTAGAACGACTTGGGGGTTTTTTTTTCAGAGATTTAAACGAACGAAGCAAAAACGCTAATTGGGAACGCTACCTAATCAACTGATAGAAATTCATTTCCGGTTTACCTTCTGGTCCTACTGCGCAAAGCCTCCCCATGGTTTCATTCGTGACACGATTCCGTCTAAACAGTAGGAAGATCATTTCGTGTGACACTATTAGCACCACAATTAAAACAGAATTCAAATATAATTAAATAAATTAAATGAGAGACCTAGATGATAAAACTTCCTTCACTAGATAACGAGTATATTTATTTTATGTACATGGCTTTTCCAAATGAATTAATATATATTTCCAGTACTGCTGTTAGTCTGTGGGCTTATGTAAAAAAAGCAAAATTTTGGGTAGATTCTTGGCACCAATGTTTAAGCACACCTAGAAACATCACTGATTAAGAAAAAAATGGGTGCCAGTTTTTGCATTAACATTTAGGGCCTCCATTTTGAATTTCAAAATGGCCGCCTTTTTTTAGCCGATCTGTATGATTTTTGTTATTCAACATTATTTTAAACATGTAATCGAAATGTGCGCAAATAGTTTGGGTTTGAAATGCATTACAGTTGAGACAACTGTTCATCTGAACTCGTTTGCATGGATATTAACCTGTTTTCGACGTTATTATCAAGAAATATTGATATGAATGTGCAACTTCTTACTGTAGTCCGTGAGCTACTAGGTCATTGGTGACATCAGTAGGAGTAGTAGACAAAGTAGGCATTTGGAGGATGCGGAGGAAGGTTTTTGGGGTAGAGATAGACCATCTGTGGTCTAAATGGACCTTGTGGGGTGTCATCTTGTAACTCTCTGCATGTAGATGCAGAGGGATACCCCACACGGTCCATTTAGACCACGGATGGTCCATCTCTACCCCAAAAACCTTCCTCCGCATCCTCAAAATGCCTACTTTGTCTACTACTCCTACTGATGACGTCACCAATGACATCACAGATCATGTGGAGATCCCTCAAGCCGTGGTCTACATAACGACGGCTTCACTTTAACACCTCACCCGACGCATTCGAACCAAGAATGGTCCCTCAATCGCTCAAGCACACCCTCACGCACCCCAAAACGCCCGCTTTCGCTACTACTGCTACTTTTGTATGTATGGTCCCTGTGTGATGTCATACCCAACAAATAGTGATATTATCTTGTAAATATTCGATGCAGCAATCAATGCTGAATAATATGTGGCCAACATTATAAAGATTGGATAATAATTATGGAAGATAAGACTATTCTTGTAACCCTACCCCCTATTGTCACAAAAATTTTACTTATTAACACAGGAGTAATTTCAAAGTGATTAAAAGGGTAGTGAGTCCCAGTTTATCGACTGTTAACAAATTGTTTCTTATTTGACATGTCCTAAAGCACATAAAAAACATAGTTTCGGTCTGTAGTGGGGGAGGGGGGGGTGCAAGGTGAGCCCCAGTAGCTCACGGACTACTGGTATATGACAAATATTTTCTGCTCACAGTGTGTAATAATGCATATCCAATGTGAACCAATTAAATTCCATGAAAATCAGAGCTTCTGAGCTAGTTCACCAGGGCGTTGAAGCGTTAAGCTGGGCGTTGACGGGCGTTGAGACGGGCGTTAAGGCGTAACGACGGGCTTTGACGGGCGTCGCTGCATTTCGATGAATTGGTGTCAATTCCATGGAAATCAGAGCTTCTGAGCTAATTCACCAGGGCGTTGAAGCGTTAAGCTAAGCATTGACGGGCGTTACTGTCTATAAAAGCGAGCGTATTTCCAAAAACACGCACAGTCGACGTTCAACCGTCAACATGACTTATACTTGCTCTGAGGGCGAACGCACGTTCACCAGACATTACGATATGATGCGACACCAGAACAATATACATGGGATTGAAGACTCCGAGGAGTCCGTTGAGGGGGATGCTGATACAGAGACTGCTGAGAGTGTATTGACTGATACCGAAACAGAGATTGCTGAGAGTCTATCTAGTGATACGGAGAGCTTGACCTCAGATAGTCAGCATACGTCCGTGGAAAGTGAGGCAGAACCTACCTTCTGGGATCGTATTGTGACAGCAGCTATCAATACTTACGCTGCAGCGATCGAGGATGCCGGAGAGGATAATTTACAACAGACGTACACCCAAATGCGCTCCCGCATCAGGAAACAGCCATGGCGATCTATGAACAGTATACCTTACTACCGCTTGAAATGAAAGGCGACCCCACGCACAGGTCCATCATGAAGGCCAAGCGTCACTTGAAAGAGGCTATGGGGCTACCACCCACCGTGGCCCTGGAAAATGCGATCAGAATGCGCAAACAACTGTTTCAGGACATGCTGCCCGAAGAATATCCAGGCCTGTCCGACGATGATTAGAATAAATGGTTCAGAGCGAACATGGCCGAAGATGGAACTTGCTGAAATGGCGACTTCTGATTGGACAAGACTACATCTAACGGACAGGAACGAATATGATAGATGCAAATGGTGGCCTCTGATTGGGCAAGAGTCTTTTTGAGTTGTAAACATACCCAACGCGGCTCCCCCAGCGTGGGTATGATGTAACATTGGGGAAAATAAACTATATGAAAAACCTTCTTGTTGTTGTTGTTCTCTCATGTGTCATCCTTGTTTTTGTTGTTGTTGTTCTCTCTCCGGTCTATATCATGGCGTCAAGGCGTTATGTTAGAGCGTTAAGGCATAACTACAAGCGTTGACGGGCGTCACTGCATTTCGAAGAATTATTGACAATTACATGGAATATCTAGAAAATCAGAATTTCTGAGCTATTTCACCAGGGCGTTGAAGCGTTAAGTTTGGCGTTGGCGGGCGTTGCTACAAGATGACACCTCATACGACGCATTCGGACCAAGGATGGTCCCTCTCTACACCAAATACCTTCCTTTCACTGCCCCAAAATGTCCACTTTGGCTACTACTCGTACTGATGACGTCACCAATGACGTCAAAGATGACGTGAACATCCCTCAAATTGGGGTCTACACCCCAAGAGCTACAAAATAACACCTCACACGACGCATTCGGACCAAGGATGGTCCCTCTCTACACCAAATACCTTCCTTCACTGCCCCAAAATGGCCACTTTACTTACTACAACCAACTGCGCATGCGCAGATTGACGCGACTTTCATTTGAAAACACACCATTCTGACTCTAACCCACACAAGCTTCACTTTGACACCTTCCACGACCCATTCGGACCCATAGCGGTCATCTCTACCCCAAACACACACCCACATACCCCCCCAAAATGCCTGCTTTCTATACTACGGCCAGACTGCGCATGCGCAGAATGACCATATTTCTACCCCACATCCACGCCACCAGATGCTCCATTACATAGGCTTCACATGGATACCTCACACGACCCATTCGAACCGTGAATAGCCCATCTCTAACCCAAACACACCCACACACACCCCCAAAAATGCCTGCTTTCTATACTACGGCCAGGCTGCGCATGCGCCGATTATTGACAACGTACGAATTATTAGTGTAGTCAAGTGCTCCTGCATGAGAGCTTCAAAATAAGACCTCATACGACACCATTGGACCACCAGGAACTCACCTAGACTCCAACACGTCCACCCAGTATGGATTTATACATACATTGGGCTTATACCCCAGTATATGGGTCTATATGGGGCTATAGACAGACCTCAAACTTTTTTCAAAAATTTCACCGTTTCGTGCCGGGACACTTCCTATCATGTTTGTCTTGACGAGACAAAACAAATCAAAACAACCATACCGCAAATGTCTAGAAGTACGTTTCCCAGTGGGACAAACATTGGTCCTATACCCCTAGTATGGGACTATATGGGTCTATATGGGGCTACGTAAACAAATCCTAAAATCTGGTGACCATCTTGGATTTTTGCTAATTTAGAGTATTTATAGTGATCTTATTTTGTTTCCAATGAATGGTTGGCCCCTTTATAAGAGTTTAGATAAAATGAAACAAATATTGGATGACATTTGAATGAATAATTGGCAATTATGTTTAAAAAATGATTTTCGATGATGGCCATTTTGAAATTCAAAATAGAGGTCCCAAATGTTAATGCAAAAACTGGCACCCATTCTTTTCTTAATCAGCGAACTTTCTAGATGTGTTTAGACATGAGTGCCAAGAATCTACCCTAAAAAATGACAAATCTGGAAAATATTACGTAAGCCCATAGACTATGTTCCAGAAACGCATAATTAAAGTCAAAATTGAAATCGTTCCTCTCGCAAATTTGTCCGGTTCACATGAATATCCATGCATCCTTGCTGCACGTTTATCCCAATGCTCAATTTTCCATCGGATTATTCGCGTGGCCTGCTCATACTTTCCTTTGAGAATATTCCATTGTATTCTTCCGCGTTAAAACTGTCTGAACAGGCAGAGTCCCGGTGTACCATGGAAGGGATAGCTGGATATATTCTTTGTCAAACGGGATAAAACTGCGCACTCTCTACAGTAAATAAATTCCTTTGGTGGCTTTACAGAAACGTGACTTTCTTTGAAGGATGTTTTCGGACATTTTGAAAAAAAAATTCTCTCTGATACAACTCGTCGTAGTTTCGATATGTCGTGCAAGATCGACAGGATTGACTTTAGGCACAGCGATTATTAATTTCACGCAGAACCTCTAAACGGTAAACTTCTGGTCTGATGAATGACAAATATTCAAATGTGGTCAAAATATAGTTAGCATACGCATTTAGCGTTTGGTCTATTTGCTGCAGCAAAATTGGAAATCCGAGTCCGAACTCATGGAATTGTGTTGATCTGACGTTCTATGGTATTTATTTTTTCTGCAAGTTTCCTGCATGCGGCAGCTTTTCTTCTGGCATGTCATCTATGGACACACTTCATAGTACTTCGCATTAAGATTATCAGAAAGCGCCGAACAATAGTCCATAGTACTGCGTATTTTACTTTACTGTTTTACTGTAAGCTAGCTCAAATTAACTTTGTAGAGGCACCCCTCCCCCCCCCTCCCCACCATACAGTAGAATTGCTTATCATCATTCATCTGCGTTTATATGAATCCAATAGGGAAACAACTATTCTCTACATATTATACGAAATCCGCTGTCGTCAACCGCGGCGTCAACACATACATGTAGCAAAGTGTGAATCCAACTACTTAATCCTCCTGTACGCCACAGACTGTATTTCGAAGTAGTATCGTAGACTCCCACAACTGTATCACAGAATGGCGGAACACTGAAGGGTGGAGTTGAGCAGAATTTCTGTACAGTTACACGTTGATGATACCTCTGTAGACGAACTCGGCTGTTGAAACTGGACGAGAACTATGAAGTAGGTGATGAAGGCTCCCAAAATCTGGAACAAAGAGATAAATAATAAACGCTAGCGCAATCCATCGCAAAGAGATAAATACTGAAAATAATATATGACCCATGCAATCTAATTATACAAATTCAGTTAGTGTGTATACTACAATTTAAGAATATTAAATAGCAAAAAACTAATTAAGGTCAAGTTTCATTGCGCACGAGCTCAAATAGTTTCGCGATATAAATTACTAACAAAAATTCGAACTGCACAATAAGGTTTTTTTTCATTTAGGTCTATGCTTCAACATGGTGGGTAATTTATACTGGATATAACGATGGGGATAAATAAGTAAATATAATTTTATGTAAACTTATTTTGCTATTTGAAGAAGATTACAATACTGGTAAATTGTACAACAGTACCTGGTAGTAGTCCGGCAGATATGTGAAATGATTATGCACTTTTTGATAAAAGCATGAAATTTGGCAGGATGATAGATATACACAAATGATTCATTTTTGAAGGGGGAGTCCGGCTTGAAAATTCGTAGTTGGCCGCCATCTTGGATTTCAAAATGGCCGCCATCAAAAACCGCCAAAGTCGCAATTCGGCACTTCTGAGACACATAAAAGGCCAATTTAAACGGTTATACCCACATTTGCGTACTCAAGGAAGTTGATCAACACAGTTTTGTTGCAACAGAACTGATGGATTTCGAGATGACGTCCATTTTCTTTTCAAAATGGCTGCCGAGAATCGCTTATTTTCATTGTTATGTGACTTACGTGAACAGATACACAAACTTCTACTTCTGAGTGGCCTATAATGGTTGTTGATGTCTTTTGACACTGGTTACTTGTGGACACGTGACAGGTGTGGTTAAGTTTCCACAATAAAAGCGCGGTTGAGATACTAAGTCTACATCATAGAATCCTCCGTATTCTAAAGTCTAAAAGTGAGGTGCCAAGAGAAATTTTTGTAAACTGATATGGTAAATCGTTTATTGTCGCCGTAATTGTAAACAGACCTACATTGTTTTTAAAACTTTCTGGAGAAATCTACATCAAACGGTTAAGAAATTCAACAGGAGTCCCACCTACATCAAAGAAACGAGAATTTCCTCCTAAGACCGAGACCCCCAAAAACAAAACACTAAAATCGATCATTGTGAGCGGGGCTTGAAGCTTGATGCGATTAGTCGACTCAGTCGATTTGACCGTTGTCACATTTCAATTTAGGGGGCAGCGGACACAAACCAGATGAGTTTCTTTTCGTGTTAGTTTTCCATTCCCACTCACTTGGAGAGTCCTCTTTCGAACAACGGAGAAAAAGCTTACCTCAAATGCGGCGGGTCTGTACGGCGGATATCTCATCATGACTCCCTTCTTTGTGAGAATTTAATCAAGACTCTCACACTTTACTGGATTATTTTTCTACAAACATTCAGTCTCATTCATAGAAACAGCAGAACGTGTTATTTTCTCGTTTTGACTTGTAACGTATGCTCGCCAATATGTTGTATTCTTGTAGTGAACAAGCTCCCACCGGACAAGCAAAGACGTGAAAAATCACGAGGAAAAGCCCTTAGGTGTGATGCAGTCTTACCTGCCTATTTTCGGCATTTTCGTCCTCACTCACCTCCTGGGTAGGAGGGAGAGACAGAGAGAGAGGGGGGCTTAGCGCGTTATTGACCTACTTACAACCGCTGACGTCAACAGGTCATTTTCGGCTGACCTTTGTGAGGGCACTCTCGGTTCCGGTCACGTGATCGGAAGTGCACAATAGTGGAAATGCGCACAATAGCGGAAATCATGCGCAAGGTTACAGGTCACTTTATCTCACATGACCGGAACCGGAAGTGACTTCACAAAGGTTAGACGGAAATGATCTGTTGGCGCCACCTGTCGAAAGTAGGTCAATCACGCCGTGACTCCCCTTTCTTAACTACTCTCTGGAATACATGTTCACGTGTAAACTGGATGGAAAATCGAAAGTAGTAATCGAGGCGGACACTGGGCTCCAGGTTACGACTTTCGTCTCCTGAAAGCCGGTGTCCCAGGACATCCAAATCCAAACCTGAATGCCCGACGGACAATTAAATCCAGATCTTAGTGTCTTGGGACACTTACGTCTAGACGCGAGTGTCCCCCTGACACTGGATGCATCGGGCCACCGTTTCCGGCACACCGGCATCGATCTGGCTTCAACACATACATTTCCACCTTCAAAGATGAAATACACACTGTAAGGGTTCTGTGTCACTTTTGCTCAGGGCATACAAAGCAATGTCAATTTTTTCGATTGTGTCAAAACGTATATAATGAGTCTCAGTGAGAGGCCAAATTTTACAATTCATTAGTCCACTAAAGATGTTAAGAGGCAGGGGCACTACGATTAATGACAAAATATGATCATATGATATGACCTATCAGCAGCAAAGTTAATTCACGACATTTGTTTTTTTCGTAAACATCTGGGTGGGTCGCCTGGCCGGTCCTTAAATTATGTGAGGCTTCTTGACCAGCAGCTAGCTACCCAGCGAAAAAAGGGCAGCAGGACTTCCGGTAAGGGCAACATGGCTTCCTCTAAGGCCAACGGCACCACCGTCGCCTTTTTCCTTTGCGTTCTATCGCCATTACTGGGAACTAGCATGATGATTTGAGGATGGCACAAAGCTCATTGACAAGCTATTTAAATATGTAGTCATGCCTGTATTTGGTATATTCGAGAATACTATTCATAGATTCAGTTTGTCGTTGAAATCCCTTGCCCGAATCAGCCATACAAATGATACAAACACCATAACAAGTAGTTCAACCTACAGTTTTGTATGCAAGTGCTGAAACTTTGGATTTCAATCACACTTTTGGCGATTCGGCTGGCTGGATAGGCAACCCGAGAACTAGCGTCATCCACATTCAATCCTTCAAACTGTGACACTTTGTCCACAACATCACGAATAACCATCTCTATCATGCAACTAAGGTTGATCGTTAGAGGAATTGTGGTCAACTAATATAACATGGATTACTGATATGAGCATATTCCATTTCCAGAGTAACTGATTAATATGAATCTGGTATTGGATCTCAACATAACATTTCTTCAACGATGAAGCAATGGTGGCACAGTCAACTGACATGGACGGCAAAACCAATTCATCGCGTCGACATAACAAAATATGCCTAACCTATCACGGATCACAAATAATTGCTAACCCAATAACTTCAACAAAAATCTCGGCAACATAACCTGCTGAATTTCATACATGTGTACGTGATATGGTATTTCTATTGTAACTACAGTGATGACGTCAGGATGTTACAAAAGAAATATATCCATATATTCGATGAAAATATATTCTATAATTTATACCATGAACTTTCCAAGAATTCGCGGTTGGAACTCTTTGACTGGTGGCATATCCTATTGAGACAATTCTGGGCATGCTTGCATAATACTATAGATTTGCAAGATATCACGGAAAAGCTTAACCATGGGACATGACGGGATCTCAAAAACTCCATCATAGTAATCTGTTATAAAGAGGCAAGATTAAGGAATAGAGCATGGTCCAGATATATTACGTGTTGCGTTTCAGCCTTTCAGCTCCAGGTGTAGGGAGAATATTTCGAGGACATCGCCTACCAAGACCAGAGAGCGCTGGACCCAACATCGCCAAGGCAGAATTAACTGATATTGATCATGTCACTTTCACTGGCTATAGCTTGGAAAATACTGAATGGCTTATTAGATTTAGTTTTTTGTAAGTATTTTAGTATCATGTGCATGTACATAATAATGGTGGTCGTCTCCGAGTGGACATCGTTTCATACAGTAGAAGTCCGTTAATCAGTTTCTCGGCTAAGGCAACGTGTAAATCAGCCTTGTATCAGATCTCCATTTTAGGCTTCAATGTTCGATGATGACGACAAGCTTGATATCCAAGATGGTGTAATAATGGGGATTTATAACCATAAAAAGCTCGGTAAGGAACGTGCCTAGACAAGAAAAAGCTCATGTACATGTATGATCTAATCATTCGAAACAGACTAACTCAACTGACCAACCAAGTCCACTGTGCCGCGAGTTGTTGAAGGTCGAGTCAGGGACGGCTTCGTTGGAGAATGCTATTGTCTACGAGGTTATACAAAATCTTTGTGTTTCTGTTTGATCATACAAGTAGCAATGAGACTATTGATGTTTGTAGAGGTCTGGGAGTGCGTACAGTATAGCCCATCGAGAGATCCGCCGTTCAGGTCCATACCATTTGAACTTCTCCGTTCTTCAGTAATTTTGGATAGTAATTATATCAAAGATGAATGACAGCCAGTTTGGTGTCCGTTTTCAGAAGCCAGCGTATTCTTTCAATAGCAGCTGGTGTGGCTGCATGATCTGTGGCTGTAAATGCAGCAAGGTTAACTCACATTGCGCTGAGATTCACCTAAGTCGCAGAACCGTCAAAATAAGCGACTCGCGGCTGCCATTTTGAAGGAAATGGCCGCCATCTTGAAATCCATCCGTTCTGGTGCAGCAAAAGTGTGTTGATCAACTTCCTTGGGTACGCGAATGTGAGGATAGCCGATTAAATTAACCTCCTATGTGTCTTAGAAATGCCGATTTGCGACTTTGATGGTTTCCTATGGCGGTCATTTTGAAATCCAAGATGGCGGCCCCCCCTCTAAAAATGAATCATATATGTTTCTCTGTCATGCTTTTATCACAAAGTGCACAATCGACCCATTTTTTGTTACATATCTGCCGGACTATAGGTCGAAAATATGGCAGTTATCACTGGTTGATGGTATCCGTCCATGTTTAGGTATAGGCGGATTTTAAAATGTATTTCTCAGACATTTATAGTAGAAGCTGTACCGGTAGATTTCCGCGCGTCAGTGAATCTATTTGTCCGAAATTCATATGTATTAGTAAAATGTCATTACCCGGTAGGTGTTATCTATACCCGTCGTAGAATACAAATCGCAAATGAGAGACGGTAATACGAATGTATTTATTTCGGGGTAGAGGGTCAATGAGTCAATTTGACCATTGATTCCTTTACAGCATACAAACTAATCATATATTGCAACCCTTTCAGGGGTTATTCTCATAGTTTTGTTTTTCTTCTGGACATTACGCGAGTTGTCCTTCCATGTAATGTTGTGTAATCGCGATGCTGTTCCAATTGCTTTTTTCGAATGTCCCCCATTTTCAAACACTAGAATATGAACAGTTTTGATGAAAAATAACTAAAACACTAAAGCCTTAAGTAAAATGGTTCAACAATATTTAGATCACCAAAAATATTAAAAACCTGTATTATGAATACCTGAGAGAGCATTTTCCGCTCCTCCCCTGATTGCGGTACACCCCCCAAATCGCCCAGGCCAGATAGGGTTAACTTTAAAGTTATCCAAATTCACGGTGTTCTGTCATTGAAGAGATGGGAAAGAGCTTATGGTCCTAAAAGAGTACGCTTCGTTAGAATTAACATCGTTCTATCTGTGAGCATTAAAATTGACATTGTTTTCCTCTCCTATCCTTCCCCCTCATCACCACTCGGTAGCTAGAAATTCACCGATTGAGAGCAAAGAGACAACCTTATTATGTGGACATCAAAAAATGCAGCATTTAATTCTAAAAAGTTCACATCTTACCATGTGGTTCAAGTATCCTCCTCCAAAAGCGACGATAAATAAGTATGCGAAACTGCCAAATAACCAAAATATATGGGAGATAAGAACACACGGATCACAAAATATGCCGTCTTGCCAAACAATGTTGTACAACACCAACATGCCAATACATATGCTGAAGCCAACGCCGAAAATGTTGAAAGCCTTGAGTGTGTTGTCCGCAGTCTCCACGGTTCGGCTAATTTCCTGGTGTCGGCACCGGAAGGTCTCAATCCAGCAGAGAATTTCACAGTCAGTTGCAATGGCAGCTCGGAAATCTTGATCGAAATTTTCGAATTCTCTGTAAACCACGGAACACATCAAGAAGAAAAGACAGAGAGTGAATACCCACGTTGCTGACAAATACATCTGAAGGACAAGTCCGATACACTTTACAAGAAAGGTGTATCTGTGGTCGAGGGGCATGGGGTATATAGTGCCGTCGAGCAAAGTAGTGTTGAATAGCAAATATCCAGAGAAAACGAGGTTCAGGAGAAATACAACCCAGCCAATAAAGAGGAAGACGAACACACAGCGAGACATATACTTCATATAGGATGTGTCCAGATGTTCTTTGGCAACATCCGGGTTATTACCACGATTGGTCCTCGTCAATTTCAGACATCTGGTGAGGAATTCTCTGAATCGGTTGTCACATCGGCACGCTTTGAAAGATACTGAACAGTTTATTGCACACATAAGATAAAATATATGGATGATAATTTTGAGGAAGAAGAATGTTCCGAATGACTCCTTTTGACCGTAGATGCCGAAATGACGAAAGAAGTTTAACCACACTAACAGCAAAATAACCACTGAGTAGGTTTTGGTTATTGCCGAGACCCGTCTATAGATCTGTAATCGCATACTTGCTCTGACAGCGCAATTTTTATGCATGGAAAGGAATTAAACTTCACCAATTGAATTACATAATTTGGCTCATTATTATTCAGTGTAAATTATTTCGAACCTCTTTTAGAATTCAAATCACTTGATGAGATATGTCCAGGAACTGCGAATTGAAATAAATTCTACAAGTCTGGAATAAAATTCCATATTTTTTTCTGAATGTATATCAGAACGGGAGATTTTCGTTGATATTAATTATTTGATAGGATCGTGACTTATTGTACCTCGTTTCTTCATTGATTTCCCCGGTTTTTAGAAATACAGCAGCTTTAAAGACCAAAGGAGCGACTGGTAATGCATTGGACACCGGATAATCTGAACAAACGCGCGATCGAAGTTTTTGAGCATTTCATATAAGCTTTTCACACTGACAACACGTGGTATTGTTGTTGTAAAGTGCACATGAACGTTGATTTAAAGCCTGATTGGGCGCTAATTACTTTCATTAATTAGTTAATTTACTAGACACATGAAACTAGCAATAAATAATAGAACGGAAATATCTTATTAATCCCCCGCCAAAAGTATTTTTCCCTAGTTTTTCATTCAAAGTAATTAACCGCTCTCTATATTCGCTGTTGTTTCAAGCCGATGGTTTCCGCGGACCGACTGTGGTGTGAATTATCAATACCTCTAGTTCCGATTGTCATTGTCATTATTAACCTCTACCAGGCAAGCTTCTTTCTTCCCATTGGGTTCATGAAACATCATATAATGGATATATCGATTAAACATTTAATAACATGAAAAAACATTCTATTTTATGCTGCGATATGCTTATACGACGATGGCCCTCAAACTATGATACCCGCACAATAATCTGATCGCCTGAGAAGCTAAGAAACGACCAATTTAAGTGCAACAAATCGCGTACATATACAAACCGGGACCCCCTTCGAGATTACCGATCAATTTCGTATCCATCTCGAAAACCGGGACGTTTCGATCGAGATAGAACCGGGAGCAAACCGGGAGACATCGCCAGGGATCCCGGTTCTGCCCTCCCGGTTTCAGCCGAAAAAAATCTCGTTCCATCTCGAAGGCATCGAGAAAGTGCCTCGATTAATTGGACGTGACCCCTTACCGCCTACACATTCGTCACTCCCACAGAATCGCAGGGCATCCACTGACACGGACAGACGACCGCATGGATTGACGGACGCACCGCTCTTATCGAGTGGGAAACAATGTGAATGGACCGATGCTTTCTTCATAAGCCAATCAAGGCACCGTATTATATTTTGAAAATACGAACCGATCAATTGAGTGTTTTTGAATTGGAAGATCCTAGATTTTTTGTTCCTAGCGAACGTGGAAATGCTTCACTCACAGTTAGAATTGTTGGTTTATCGATAACGAACAAATCCATAGCCGTCAGTCCGATGGGTTCCCCGGTCAATTTGTTGAGAAATATGTTCATCTGTACAGACATCAAAAACAAATGAAACCAAGTGACGTTTCGCGATATAAATTTCTAGCAACAATTCGAACTGCACAATAAGGTTTTTTTTTCATTTAGGCCCATGCTCCAACATGGTGGGTAATTTATACTGGATATAACGATGGGGATAAATAAGTAAATATAATTTTATGTAAACTTATTTTGCTATTTGAAGAAGATTACAATACTGGTAATTTGTGCAACAGTACCTGGTAGGTCGAAAATATGGCAGTTATCACTGGTTGATGATATCCGTCCATGTTTAGGTATAGGCGGATTTTAAAATGTATTTCTCAGACATTTATAGTAGAAGCTGTACCGGTAGATTTCCGCGCGTCAGTGAATCTATTTGTCCGAAATTCATACTGTATTAGTAAAATGTCATTACCCGGTAGGTGTTATCTATACCCGTCGTAAGAGAACCTACACATGATGTTTTCAGAATACAAATCGCAAATGAGAGACGGTAATACGAATGTATTTATTTCGGGGTAGTGGGTCAATGAGTCAATTTGACCATTGATTCCTTTACAGCATACAAACTAATCATATATTGCAACCCTCTCAGGGGTTATTCTCATAGTTTTGTTTTTCTTCTGGACATTACGCGAGTTGTCCTTCCATGTAATGTTGTGTAATCGCGATGCTGTTCCAATTGTTTTTTTCGAATGTCCCCCATTTTCAAACACTAGAATATGAACAGTTTTGATAAAAAACAACTAAAATACTAAAGCCTTAAGTAAAATGGTTCAACAATATTTAGATCACCAAAAATATTGAAAACCTGTATTATGAATACCTGAGAGAGCAATCTGAGTAGTAGTATAGAAGGGTGAAATTGATGAGATAGCGCTTCACTGCGCATGCGCAGAACCTTTGGTGACGTCACAATTGGGAGTGTGCGCATGCGTGTGGGTGGGTGGTGGGTGATGGGTACAAGATGGCGGCGGGTGGGTGGTGGGTGATGGGTACAAGATGGCGGCATGTGGGTGGGTGGTGGGTGATGGGTACAAGATGGCGGCATGTGGGTGGGTGGTGGGTGATGGGTACAAGATGGCGGCGTGTGGGTGGGTGGTGGGTGATGGGTACAAGATGGCGGCGGCGTGTGGGTGGTGGGTGATGGGTACAAGATGGCGGCAATATGTGGGTGGTGGGTGATGGGTACAAGATGGCGGCGGCGTGTGGGTGGTGGGTGATGGGTACAAGATGGCGGCGTGTGGGTGGTGGGTGATGGGTACAAGATGGCGGCGTGTGGGTGGTGGGTGATGGGTACAAGATGGCGGCAATATGTGGGTGGTGGGTGATGGGTACAAGATGGCGGCGGCGTGTGGGTGGTGGGTGATGGGTACAAGATGGCGGCGTGTGGGTGGTGGGTGATGGGTACAAGATGGCGGCGTGTGGGTGGTGGGTGATGGGTACAAGATGGCGGATTGTAGAAAAACGTATAAAAGGAGTCGATTTATAGGGTAGGGGTGTATTCATTGCACTATTTTGCGGAGCACTGTGACTTACCTGACCTGACAAGCCTCCCAGCCTGTCTACCTGCCTGCCTGCCTGCTTCACCTCGTCTGCTTCACCTCTAGCCAGTCAGCCAACCTGCTTGCCTACTTGTATGAGCTGTGGAGAACCATTTACTTTTTTTGATTTTACCAGTGCAAATTCAACAGACTATTACGCTGTATTAGTTCCTCATCAGCCTGAGCCCACAGCCATGGAGGCAGCCCAGCTAGCGAAGTTTCGAAAGTACCGTGTTCGCCTCATTGATGAAATACAGCATGTGGCTGAACTATGTGATTTCCTTATGCAGGAAAACATACTCATGAAACAGGGTGTGGAAAATATCATGGCGGAGAAAACCCCTTCAGCACAAAACACAGCTCTCATCGACTGTCTACTGCGCCGTGGCCCTTATGCATTTCTAGTCTTGGTGGCGGGGTTGAAGATCACGGGAAATGACGAACTAGCAGATCTACTTGAAGCCGACGACGTTATACAAGATGATGATATCTTAGTTATGGATACCACCGAAGAGCGTACAGCTAGCAAACGTACGCACACTAGCCCAGAGAGTACACCTGCTAAACGCGCTGGACGACCCAAACGCCCTCGACTAACACCGTTAGAAATACCTGAGTCAGTGATTGAGGAGCCAGTAGTATCCCAGCAAGTGCCTGTGAAACAAGAGGTAGAACTTCCTATGTCTGTCCAGGAGATCAATAACCTCATCCAGCAAGCTTACCAGGCAGCCCACACGGACATTTGGGAGCTCTCACCCTATTTAACTGTGAGTGTGAAAGACGAAGAAGTGCATTTTAATGCAGCGGGCTTTAACGACAGACCCAGTAGGCATATTGCCATGACCTTAGACACCTGGCAAAAACTGGAGACCCTTGATTACGCCATCGATGCAGTTATTCGCGACCAGGGGAGTGACGAAGCGAAATTTCATGTGGGTGACGACATCTTTGTGAGCTGTGCTTATTTCAACGATCAGCTCCTCGTGCATATCCGTAAATGGAAAAGGCGGTTAGATACGCAAGAGCTTGTTGCTTGTCCTCAGGGTGTCACCTTGAAATTAACGGCCTGGCGGAAGTTGCAGAGTCTGGCAAGTACAATTCGTCAAGCTCTGGCCTACCAGGTGTCTCACTATATTTATCAGAAGTACATCGACACAGTCCTGGATCTCATCAGACCTCAAATTCCACAGGACACTAGTGTACCCTCATACGCACTGATCACTGAAGCACTACAGGTGGTGACCGAGACGCAAATTGCCTTGGCAGTGGAAGCGGCCTGCCCTCCCAAAATTCCACGTGAAGAGATTATTACGTACATCTACGTGCACCAGGGACGGAAAGACGATGATGAATTCAAACAAGTCTTGTTGGCGAACTATTGAGAACAAGTGTTGAAAAACATTTACCATACACATTTATTGATCTTGAGAGCGTATAATTGTATTAAAAATTTCAGAGTTTTTTGACTGTTAATTGTATTAAAAAATTCAATACTCAGATATAATTGTATTAAATTCAATACC